>VUQI01063110.1:16738-45496 GCA_015106735.1 Paratilapia polleni | reverse complement strand
CAATGTGAAAGACTGGTGGAGAGCATGCCAAGACGCATGAAAGCTGTGATTGCAAATCAGGGTTATTCCACCAAATATTGATTTCTGAACACTTCCTAAGTTAAAACATTAGTAATGTGTTGTTTAAAAATGAATATGAACTTGGGTTTTTTGTATTATTTGAGGTCTGAAAACACTGGACCTTTTTTGGTATTTTGACCATTTTTTTCATTTTCTGCAAATAAATTATCTAAATGAAAATATTTGTATTTGGAATTTGGGAGTTATGTTGTCAGTAGTTTATAGAATAAAACAAAAATGTTCATTTTACTCAAACAGATACCTATAAATAGCAAAATCAGAGAAACTGATCATTTTGCAGTGGTCTCTTAATTTTTTCTGGAGCTGTACGTGCAGCTTTCTAATCAAGCTAGCTAGAGTTAGCTGATAAGTTAGCCCTCCACCCCGTCCTCCACATATGGGAACTTCTGACTCCAAAAAGCTAACATAGTGGCAGCCAAAACACTAATACAGAGGTTTGGAAATACAGAGCCCAAAACCAGTTGTTGAGATCATGGTCCATCTTTTATATACAGACTGTCTGAGTAAAACAAAAGGGAAGGGGGATTTTGGGGGGAGTCCAGTGATAGATAGTGAGGAGTGACACCTGATTTGCTCTATAACCACAAGAAAATATTGATCATGCCGACTTTCACTGCTTCTTATGTGCAAACTAAAATTAGTTTTTTTGTCATCCAAAGATTTGTGAAGTTGTGGTTAAAGTTTTTGTGAGGGACAGTAGAGGGAAGAGAGGAAAAGAAAGAAAAGCATGTTAAAAAACAAACAAAGAGAGAGTTAAATGTCAAGTGAAAGAGAATATCTGTCAAGAATGCCTGACTCCAGTCCAGGAGTTGTTGTGCTGACAGCCCTGTGAAGGTTTTGTCACCTTTTCAAATGCCAGTAAAACCCTCTATGACCAGGTTTACTTTAGCCCCAACACACAGAAGGCTGCAACCCATTTTTTCATTAAATTGCCACAGCAAACTGCTCACAACAAGGCTTTTTTGAGTAATGTTGTTGACATTTGGGTCCATTATGTTTAAAAGAGGCACATGTTTTCAGTCTATATCTCCAAAACTGGACAACTCACAACAAAAGAATGTAGATGAATTAAAAAGTCCCACAGTGTTTTGGGTAGAACCATCCCTTTAATTGGGGAGAGGCCTCTTATCGTGGTGGACATACGTGCATCAACAGACACGGCTTCCCCATACCAAAATGGTGGCTGGTGTCCTGCAGACAGGACAAAGCTTTTTTCTTGATCCAACATTAATGAAATCCTTGGCCTTGGATGTATAACATGGTCACTGCAATAAGCTAATTTTCTGGATAAAAATGATAATGTTTGCTTAGACTGAATTGACTACTTTTAGCTAGTAAATTATACCTTCAGTTGCTTTCCTAGTCTATGTACTGATCCTGGGCTCATTTTTGTGTTTATTGCAACAGAACCTATTTTTGTCTTTCCAAAGAAAATCCAGCAACTAAATTTGTGGACACATTCAAATCCAACAGGTTCACTGTGCATAGTTACGGTTGCTATGTTAGGATTAGACGATTGGCATTCGAGGGAGGGGTTTAGTAAATAGTTAATTGGAAGCAAACGTGTGTTTCTGCATTAATGCCCCATACATTTCTTCCCTTTTCATTAACATCCGCTTTGCTGGAAACTGATAATCCTTTAACTGGATTAGTCAGGCTCCATAAAGGAGTTGTCAATAAATCAGTTACATTGGAAAAAAAGATGCATGAACCCTCAACATTCATGCACACCCTGGGACCACAGCAAAGTTTGAGGCTGAAGAACACAAATGTTACGGGGAAAAAAAGGCTTTTGAGATGAACAACTGAACGCTCTTTGCTAGGTAGCTGGCAGTGTATGAATTATCAGAACCTGTGAGCGTGATTAGGCTGGATTTGAAACAGAGAGCGGGTCTAATTAGCTTTGTAGGGAATCATTAGGAGCGTGTTCTCTCCTTGCCCTGATTCACTGAGTGGGAACCATGCACTTGGTACCTTCCCCCGAGTAATCACTGGTCTCAGTGCTGCTCTGTCTGTCTCTCCTTCTGTCCTCCACCTCTCCTCATCTCTCCCTGGATGATTTGGCTCTAATTAAGACAGTTCACCACCGAGAGAGAAGGAGGGGGCATTGACCCTGCTCACTATTCAAAGTAAGAGGTGTAAAAGTAGAGGAATAAAAACACATTTTTTTCCACTCAGACTTGAGCTAACAATTGAGACTTTTAATAAATTGATATTTATTACAGTCTCTATTGTCGACATACAGACAGAACAAACTATGTGATTACTATTGGTTAAACACGCAATGCTTTTTATAAAATTTAAATTTAAATTTTAAATCTTAAATTTATAAAAGTTAAAGCTGCTACACAGTCATGTGAAAAAGAAAGCTTTTCAGAGGACTCTGAAAAGTCAGGTGAAAAGCTAAGCACACCCCACAATTCAATAGCTTGTTTTCTGTATAACTTTATCAGTCTCTCACGTTGTTGTGGAGGGATTTTGGCCCTCTCTTCTTTACAACAGTGCTTTAGTTTATTGAGGTTGGCAGGCATTTGTTTATGCACAGCTCTCTTAAGGTCCCACCACAGCATTTCAATCAGGTTGAGGTCTGGACTTGATCATTGCAACACCTTGATTCTTTCCTCTTTCAGCCATTCTGTTGTAGATTTACTGCTGTGCCTGGGATCATTGTCCTGTTGCACACCCAATTTGAGCCAAGCTGTAGCTGTCAAACAGATGGCTCCACATTTGACTCTAGATTACTTTGTTATACAGAGGAGTTCATGGTGACTCATTGACTGCAAGGTGCCCAGGTCCTGTGGCTGTAAAACAAGCCTAAATCATAACCCCTCCACCACCGTGCTTGACAGTTGGTATGAGGTGTTTGTGTTGATAGGCTGTGATTGCTTTTTGCTAAAGTGGCACTGTGCATTATGGCCAAACATCTCCACTTTGGTCTCATCTGTCTAATGGAAATTGTTCCACAAGTCTTTTGGTTTGTTCAGATGCAACTTTGCAAACCTAAGCCATGCTGCCATGTTCTTTTAGAGAGAAGAGGCTTTCTCCTGGCAAACCTTCCAAACAAGCCACACTTATTCAGTCTTTTTCTAATTGTACTGTCATGAACTTTAACATTTAACATGCTAAAACTGAGACCTGTAGAGCCTGAGATGTAGCTCTTGGGTGTTTTGCAATTTCTCTGAGCATTGCAGATTTACTTGGACATTCACTCATGGGAAGATTGTGGCATTGTTTTCACACCTGAATGCTCCAGTGCAGCAAACTGCCAAAAATTCTGCTTTTATAGAGGTGATCACACTGGCTGATGGTCAGTTAGTCAAGTGCATTTGATTATTAGCACCTGGCTGCTACGTACTCTGCTTCCTATGGAAGCAGTAAGAGTGTATTTAGTTTTTCACAGGACTGCATAGAGTCCTGTGAAACGTTACTTCTTCACATGACTGTATGCATATTTTATAATAACAGTGAAATGGCAAAAAATGGCAATATAAAAACACTTGACAGTGTAGAAGGGGTTGCTCAACATGATTAACCTACAGAGAATTATAACTAATGTTTGCACTGCTTCAAAATTATTTTCAGCTTACTGTTTAGTTGTCCAGTCTGTAAATTTGCTGTTTTAGTTCACTCTCACACACTCAGAGCAGCAAATTTCACAGTGGCAGACAGTTGTTTTCAGAGAAAAAGCTCTAAAAAAAATAAAAATCTAACAGCAGGCAGAGATAAAGTCTAGCTGGTTAATACAATGGGATATTTAGTTTAAAAAAAGTCTGATGTTTTCAACTGGAGCTTCTGGAGACCAAAAACAGGAGTGTCAGAGAGGGAACAATTCATCAGGTGATCATGAGTATGACTCCAAATGAATAATAATGTTTCACATTTTACAAGCAGAGATGGGCTTTGATAGCATCAGTGCTAAATGCTTTCAAATCCTTCAACAGTTCTTTTTAAGCAGTTGGATGGTTTATTTGTCATTTTTTTACAAAACAAAACAATTTATTTTGCAGTCCAACACTCACAAATACAGGAGTAGGTAAAAATCTGTCACCTTTCTGTATAACTAATGAAGCTATAAGTCAAAATTTGATAAATAAACAGATGGATAAATAAGTCATAAATACTTTTAAAAAATGAATGTTTGGAAAAGCTGCACAAGATACCATTAAACATAAATAGCTACTTGCAACCAATTTTGTTATTCAGCTTGCCGGTCATTTCAGCAAAATTCAAGCCCAGACTCTATCATACTCAGAAGGATGAATGGCTTCCAGGCCTCATGTACTTAGGGGTTACCGCATCAACTGGTAGAACTGGCCAGTTGCTCTTGAATATATTAGCCTGTGGTGGTGTAAGCTCTTTGGGTTTGGCTGGTCAGCACAGAACCTTCGGATGAGGGCTCCAGAAGATGTGCCCCACTTGTTTTTTTGTTTTTTTTTGCTTTGCTTTGTTTTGATTTTTGTTCCCATATATTTTTTGTTCTCAGTAATTCTCTTCATTCTTTATAAAAGTTCTTTATAAAAAAAATATGTATAGATGAAAGCTCCCTGGATATTACATCTTAAACTTCACAGTTTATATATTATATATTTATATATTATATGTATATATTCTTCATGGTTATTTTTCCTTCTGTTTTAAAAAAGACCAGGGGACAGCCTGAAAGGTGCATAACTTGAAGTCTTGAAGGATGCAGATGGATATTTTTGAAGTATACATGCAAGAAAGAGTAGTGGAAATCACTCTGCTGTGCTTGTAATAGCTGAGACATCCACTGCCTGCATCACACATATGGCTGTATATTTGTATTTTTTACAAATACCAGAGGTTTCTTCCTGTTGCCAAGTGCTTGCTCATAGGCGGTTGTTCAACTGTTGGGGTATTCTGTCTAATATTGTAGGGTCTTTACCCTAAAATATAAAGCGCTTTGAGGCGACTGTTGTTGTGATTTGGCGCTATATAAATAACATTGAATTGAATTGAATTGAAAAGATATTTCTACTTCTGGAATACTTAACATGTTCAGTATTGTCTACACAGTTTATATTGATCTTTGATTCATTCAGAAGGAATGTACTAATTAAGCATTTTCATTAGAACAGCACAATTTTGTATTTTACTTTAATGCAAATCTGCGTGTTGTACAGTGTTGTGGAAGCTTCTTCTTGGCAGCACATAGCCTAGGTACTGTAGTTTAAATTCACTATTAAGACCCAGTATCACCCAGTTTAACCTAGAATTTGATGTTTAAATCCCAGTTTGGTCTTTACAGTGTCTGCTATCTTTCAGAGAACATTTTGTTTTGACATCTCACGTGGTTCCAAGTGATTTGGACAGATTCAAGTCACACCCCTTTCATGTTTGGACCATAGAAAAATACTTTTCTGTGAATCTTAGGGACATCACAGCACCATTTTGGTTTCACACATAAAACAAGCAGCACCAGACAATTTCTAGCAGCAACCACCACAACTAGCTTCTTTTTTTACACACATGTAAATTTTTGTTGTGACTTAACTATGCTTCTAACGTCTGTTTTAGTTATTGTTATCAGGTACCATCACATGAGTACAACATGTCATAAATTGTTAAACAACCAATCAACATGTAGAATTAGCAGAATGGTAGCGTTTTATGGGCAGTCAACACTGTATTTATGAAAACTAAAATAATATGTGGGCTTTTTTGTCTAGAAACAGGTGTAAATAATTATTTTAGTGTTAGCTCCATTATTATTCGTTAGCTCCATTTACTCCTATTCATTGAGGATTATCTTGCGAGCGCCCTCTATTACTCCCCTGCCTGAATTGCAGCAAATTTCTGTACAACGGGATTAATAGGAAGTGGAATGGCTCTCCGTAGATCGGCTGTGGTATACCTGTTCCTTCAGGGCTGAAGGTCACCGAGGCAATCAACCGGTCACCCGCCTCGCTGCACGAGCTCATGCGCACACACAAACGCAGCAGCAGTCCGTTGAGTGACAGCCTAATTACCCAGTGTAAGAGAACCAAACCCCTCCACTGTGCTGCAGTTAACAGGATCAGAAGGTTACTTGTCTTCCTCCCCTCCCCACTTCCCGTTTTATGCATATTTTTTCTTTCAAGTGCTGCGATATGAGTGTGTATTAGTGTGTCTGTGTGTATGTGTGTGTGGTGCTGAGAGAGGCAGACTGTTCCAAAGATGGTGGCTGATAGTGATATTCACATGCATGAAAGGGTCAAGGGAATGACTCAGGGTCTGGCTCTACAGATAAAGTAGAGCAGAGAGAGAAGAAAAAGGGGGATTGGTTTTGGTCACCCAGGGACTAAAGCTGGTGTGTTGAGGTCAACTTAAATTACTTGTGTGTGACAGAGAAAACGCTTTCTTTAATTCAGAGCTCTCCATTCAGAGTAATTCAGTCTGTACGGCAAGGTTAAATGTCTGAGTTGACATCCCACTCAGGTTATCCTCACAGACTTTTGGCGTGATGACATGCAGTAGCATTGAAGGTGGAGCTCGTGTTTACGAGAAGCCACTGTGGAGTGAAGGTTTGAGGCAGGGATCAGGTGTTTGAACAGCTGCAGTGAAGAGAGGTTCTGAGCTCTTGAGGAGATAAAAACAGAAAAATGTGTCAGCTGCTCCTTTATATTGACCTCCAGACATCACGTTTCAAAGGGAGATTGAAAAATAGTCTCTGCTGTTAAGTCCTTATGTCTTGATTTAGATTTAAGCACCCGTACACCATCAGCAGCCCATTTAACTCAGCATACTTTGATCCCATGGTCTTGACTAAAATAGAAAATGAACCCACAGTATGTTTGCTTTCCAAATTATGCAATAAAAACTACATGACCTAATAATGTTTGATGTGTAAAACTTTTACTTAATGTCAGGGAGTTCTCACACTTACTACTTCTGATAATAATACATTTTTATTTGTATAGCACTTACAGAAATGAGGGTTATAAAAAAGTGTTACTATAACATAATACACACAATAAAATATAATCATATTGGTAGGGGGAAAAAGTCTAAAAAAAACCCAAAAAAGCCAAACCAAATCTTCAACCTAGAAGGATAAATCATAAAACAGTTGGTGCATATCCAAGACCCAAGTGCACTGACAAAAATAAAATACAGCAGTGCTCTCCAAAAAGAACTCAACAAAAAGCCAGAAAGCTATTTGAACCAAGTTTTTTGAATGGATGAGGCTGAAATAGAAGTTTTTGATTTAAATCATAAGTGTTCTGCTTGGAGAAAGGAAAACAGTGCATTCCAAAATAAGAACCGTATCCCATCTGTGAAACATGGTGGTGGTACTATCATGGTTTGGGCCTGTTTTGCTGCATCTGGGCCAGGATGGCTTGTTATCATTGACAAACAAGGACTTTTTTAAATTATGCCAGCAAAACGTAGCAGATAAGTCATGTGAGGAAACCCACCAAAATCTCAGAGTTAAAGCTGTTCTGTACTGAGGTGTAGGATAAAATTCCTCCAAGCTGATGTGCAGGACTGATTGACAGTTACTGGAAATGTGTAGTTTCCAGTAACTGTCGATCGATTATTGGATGTGCAGATGTGCACGTTGGTCCATAATTACAGACACGTGCACACCCTACAGCTCCATCCAACATGTTTTTCTGAATCCGTCTGAACAGCCACATTGGTCTTACTCAGACACCACTGAATACTTACTGATTGCTGAGCTGACTGAACTGGAAGATTGTCAGCTTCCTCTGTGATTTTGACTGTTGGTTCTCTTTCAGAGTCCTTGTTTTACTGTCTAGCAGGAGAGCCTCTAATATTGCTGTCTTTTCTCTGTTTTCATTCATTTATAATCTGAGGGTGTTTCAACTACTTGCGGGAGAAAATTGTAGGCATGGCATTTGGTTTTAGTCGCTGCTTGTAACCAGGAGCATTTGTATCCTCTTTTAATCAACTAAATGCATCAAATTTATCTGTAGAGAAGCACCGAGAACATGGCCACAGGTCTTTTTCCAGAAACGTTCCCACTTGTTTCACCTCTTCTTATCAACAGGAAAGCTGTGAAGACTAATGTCACTTCCCCCGTTTCCTTTCAACTGGAAATTACAACCAAAAGCAGCGCAGTGTGGCATTTTTGTTGCATAGGTCTGTTTATGTCAAATTTATGACATCAACCAATAGCATAAAGTAATGGTGGCTGTTGTAAGTCCTAATATGTATTAAACAGTTAAGATTTTTAAAACAGTGAAAATATTTCTTGTGTTTTAATAGCATGTTTTAGTTGGAGAGGGCATTTATAGCATAAATAAGTTGAAATAAATTTCCTCTAAGTCCTGTATGGTAGGAGATGGAGCCCCTAGGGATCACACTTGTCATCAGGCCACTGTCAGTTGGTTGACTGGGAGCACCAGATAAGCCTTACTGTTTCAGAGAATACAATCTGGCTCTTATCAAAGTCAGTCAGGTCTTTATACCTGCTTTTCTACTGTATTCTAATTTTCTACTCTCCCAATGAGAACTGACTGTTCACTGTCTGCTATATCCCAGAGCTTAACATGTTCAGAATAATTGTTGTTTTCTTTATCTGTGACTGGTCACAATGTTTTGGTTCATTGGTGTGTATAATCAGTGAAATGAACCAGGAAACATTAATACTAATGACACTTCTGTGTCTACTAATAGCACTACTTTGCAGCCCAGTTGTGTCCACTGCATGCTGAACGTAGTTAATGACCTGTGCTGGTAATGCCGGCAGACCTCGACCCTACACTAGGACTGGTTACATCAGACAGACGGTGATGCCTGAGCTGTTTGCTCCAGATAAATTCTGTGGTCCCTTAACATATGATGCCAGGGGCGTCAATGATGACCCTGCATATGCTACATGCACTTAGACATGCTAACATGAGTACAAACTCAGACATACACTCATCTCCGACCTTGATGTGTGAGCCTTTAAAGTCAAGCAGAAGTTCTTTTTATAAAAATTAAGGGTTTGGACCTGCACTTCACCTCCAAAATGTTTTTTTTTTTTGTTTGTTTTTTGAGTCAAACACTCTAGTGCAAAGGTTTGTAAAGCCATTACACTGCCTTTGCTGGTCTGTGTGGAAGAGCTCACAGCTGGTCGTGTAACATCTTTATTGGTCCCAGTGGAAATGGTAGTTATAGCCACTCCAACTCAATTATTGCATCTTTGCTAGTGTCCCAGTGAAACAGTGATAAATATTCATGCAGATTAACCAGGGAACAGTTGGACCAGTTGGGCATGTGCTCTGTGTGTGTGTGTGTGTGTGTGTGTGTGTGTGTGTGTGTGTGTGTGTGTTTGTGAGGTTGCCTAAATGCTGAAGTTGTTTTTTTTTAGGTGCTTCTAGTTTAATTTTGTACTACTGTATTTGTTATTTCAATACATTTATGTGAAACAAACATGAAAAGCTTGCAGTAAATGATGTTTTACATCATTTTATTAATCATTACCAGTCAAGACACATTTTGCTATATGTTGCAGTAATTGTTGTCTTGTAGCTTCTAGTCTTGAGGCGACTGTGATTGTGAATTGGCACTATATAAATAAAAGGGAATTCAATTGAATTGAAGAGTCAAGACTCCTTATCAGATTTCAGATGTCTATGAGATTTTAGCATTTTCACATAAGAGAAATTTCCCCTCTTTAACTTTTTTTGGTAACTTCTGGAGTAAACATGTTAGTTTCATGGCAGTAGTTAGATATTTTAACATGGCAGTCTATGGGGACTTTTGGCACTTTTGGAGCCAGCCTCAAGTGGCGATTTGAAGATTTGCGGTTTGTGGCAATTGCATGTTGGCTTTAATTTTCAACCCCAGACAGAGTCACCTGAGTCAATGCAGAAGTGCCTTAAACCTGCATTTCTAATGACCACCAGGGGGCAACTCCTCTGCTTTCAAAAAGAAATCCGATTCTATAGAAATCTATGGAAAAACAACCCTTCTGCTTCCTTGATCTGCTTCCTCAGTAAACACGTTTCTGGTGAATATAGTACCAGATAAGCAGATAGTTTAAAGTTAAGAATTTTCATTTTGTAAGTTATGATTAAAAATGATGACAAAGTAGGGTATGCTTTAGCGCTGGCCTACCTTGTGATTTGCAAGTTGTTACCATATGAGCAACAATATGTGCAATGTTCAATTTCTCAGTCAGATCCACCCCTTGCTCCTCATGTCTCGTTTCATGTCCTCATGACAGCCATGTCCATCATCATAACCTCTCAGATTTATCTTTGTCACCCTTTGGAGCAGCATGAATCCAAGGCTGGGCATTATTGAGCAACTTCCAGTATATAAAATACTCATTTCTGCACACACACACACACACACACACACATATGTATATATATATATATATATATATATATATATATATATATATATAAAGTGAAATCCTAAGAAACTAGAGCTGGAAGTGATCATAACAGATCGTTTTAAAGTGCATTTTCTTAAGAGGGATTTTGAATGACTGAGTTACATTCTTCCATTGTATTGTACTTTTTCTTCTACCACTGAAAATGCATGTTTGTGGACAGGCAGGATCAGTTACCTCCTAATCTTTACCACCCACTGTTTGTGTTTTTCCTACATACTGAGTCAGTTTTACAGGCTCAATTGAGGTTTTTCTCAAACAGTTTTAGAGCCTCTTTGTTTCTTATCTATATTGGATTATGTGTTTCCAGTTTTCTGTGAAGATGCTTGCTCAGCAGCATTTTTCGTCCATCATAATGCTTTACAGGCTGACTAGTCTTTTAGAAGAACCTGTTTGAATCACGCCGCCATGCGAGATGAGAGAGCTGCTAATTCCTGGAGTGTGAGTAACTGTACACTGCTGTAGAAGTCTGCTGGTTTGAATTCACAGGGTTTTGATCATACTTCAACCTGGTAATAAGATGCATTAAACCCTACAAGGAGGCATCCTCACAATACAGATTGCTGTTTTTAATGACTCCCTCAGACCCTCTCACACTCCTAAATAATGATCTCACTCTGCAGGCTTTACAGCACACAGCTCACAACTCACACAGCATGTCTTTTTATCACCCACTGTGGGACAAGTGGGGTATTGACTTAGCAAAATGAAGCCGTGGTTGTTTAGTGATGGCCAGGTGACATCAGCAACTCTTCATTCCAGTTCAAAGATAATAATTCCCCTGCCTGTTTCTGTAGCTGTAGATCTTGCATTTCAGTTTGTTACAAGTCGGATCTTATTTTTTGTTGTAACTTATGTTGTATGTGTAATATTTTATCCTTCACCAAGCTCCAACCTGCATAGTTGTTGTAGCTCAAGCTTTCCAGTCAGGCAGTGGCATTTTATATGTTTTTTTAAGGTAGAAAATTTCAAAATCAAAGATCAAACTCCAAGGTATTTTGTCTGAACAATAGACCAAGTCTATTAGTTAAATAATCTCCAGCTGACGTGTTTCAAAATGAGAACCCTGAAAAGTGTCTTAAATTAACACTGAAAAAATACATAGATTATATAATGCATAACAGCTACATGTCACAGCAAAAAGTCAGGTTGGTCACCAGATAATGATTAATGGAGAAGGATTGGATGTTCTTTGTAAATTGCAGGATCACTAATTATCTAAAGTGAAATTTAAGTATTATAAATAAATGATTAATAGAGTGGAGTAGAGCGTGAAGTCAAGCTCAATCGCAAACCTGGCAGATCAGCCGCATACAGTACAGTGCTACTGCAATTGGATTATATGAAGAGACAGTAAAAAACAATCTGATTCCATCCAATGTAGGGAGAAAAAGCTGATTCATGGAGGACCTGTTTCACATCCCACAGGACCCAAGGATCTGTTGCTAAAGTTCTGATGCCAAACACCCTTAGAGGTCCTGTAGTCTGTATTAATCAGAGCTGTTTTAGGATCACAAAGGAATCTCTCATAATAGTAGGCAGATAATTTTAAAGTTGTGACTGACGTGTGTAGTTTTGGCAAATGTAAAACTTATTTTGTGGCTTTGTTCCCCCCAAAAAAACTGCTTCAGTCAATCTGAAATCCAGCAAACAGTTATAATTGCCTAATAATGGATCACTTCTGTAATGAGTAAGCTAGTTTGCCAAAATTTGCAGCTAACATTTGAGCTGATCAGCTCAAATGCTCATCTATCTGGTGCTTATAGTTTGTTTTAGGGATGCAAGGTTTTCGCACTCATTTTACATATCAGTCATGCTGCAACCCTATAGGACTATAGTGTGAGTGATAGCAAGTGTGATTCAGCTTTTGGAGACTCTAGTAGTCCATAGGCCTTCTCGTTGCAGTTGCTAAGCTTGGATTGGACTGGACAATTGCTTTTTGGGATAATTTCCTAAAAAAAAAAAAAGTTGAGTTCCAGAAACACTTTG
Source organism: Paratilapia polleni (assembly GCA_015106735.1). Lineage (NCBI taxonomy): Eukaryota > Metazoa > Chordata > Actinopteri > Cichliformes > Cichlidae > Paratilapia > Paratilapia polleni. The sequence continues at coordinate 33,072 of VUQI01063110.1, read as the reverse complement.
TCATTTCTAAAAAAGCCAAAAAATTGTAAATGTCCTCCATCTGTGGGGCCTACACAGGCTCATGATAAGACCTGCCATGGCAAATAGAAAAAGTTTATTAGTCTTCTATTTCCATTTCTGTGGCAGCTTCCTGACAAATTTATAATTGGAAGCAGATTACAACAATTTCAACAAGAGAACACTTTGAGTTATGACACCAACTAATTATGATACTTCAGTCTGAACATACTAATATTCCTTTATCAGCTGTATTCTAAAAGTTTGCTGGCTATTATCCTCACCCCCCACTTCTTGATCCCCACTCTTCTATATCCTCTAAAATGTGAAATCTGTTCAATCAGCAGCAAAGTGGTGAAGAGGTTTTTATCCCAGTCTGACTCCAGATAAAAATGAGAGTGAAGGTTTTGTTGTGTGTTTTGAGGCCGATTTTGTGATTTCCAAAGACATCAATCTCTATCATGTCTGGTTTATGGGAGCCTCTCTCGCTCGTGCTCGCACTCTCTCTCTCTCTCCCGCCACTTGTGCTGCCATCTGTTCTCGATTAATGTGAGTTACGAGCAGTAATTGAAGCATCTGTTCATCCGGTGAGCATCCTTTGCTCTGACACACATGACACCTCTCTCATTCTATCTCTCACCTTCTCCTTTCTTTGTCTCTTTTTCTGATCTATTATCATTTTTTGTTGCTTCTCCACTTTGCTCCAGACATAATATCTCAACAGATCAATACAGTACAAAAACATGCATGTTCAGTTAATTGGTGATTGTAACTTGGCCCTGGATTTGAGCTAGATGAAGTGTTTAAAGTGCATAGAACGAAGTGCTCCAGTGATGAATGGTGAAAATGTGTCCTGCAGTCTAAAGCTTTTTGAGTGTGCAGTAAGACAAGCGCTATCTATATAAATATCTGTCCATAAGAGTTCAATACTTTATTTCTAACTGCTTTTTTTTCTCATTTATTTATTTATTTATCTTTACTTATCTTGAGCAGGGATTAAAGTGGAATTTAAGTCCCATTCACTTCCACTGTATTGGTGACATTTCAGAAAAAAAACTGTATAAACAGATATCGCTAATATTTATAATTTTGTTTTTAATTTTATTTTTATTTATTATATTCTGTAAAGCACTGTGAAGTCTCAAGGTACAATACAGCAACACCCCAAATATTTAGGCCTTTAGTGAACCGAAATACTCGGCGGGAATATATGTATAGATTCACAAATACCTATTTATTTCAAACAAAAATGACAAAAGCAATAAACAAACAAGAAGCAAACCACTGAAACTAGAAGAAACTGAACGACAGTCTGCGCTTCACATTAGACACATGGCAATCGACATCCTCAAAAGAAAAGGACAAACAGCAAACAATTAAAAAACATAAAAAAACAGTAAAAGCACATGGTTTACAATAAACAACCATAGATCTGCATCCCTCATAAAATTCAAAAAGTGTCCCCAAACCTTTTCAAACACCAAAATAATCAAATAATAATCAAAATACACCGATCAGGCATAACATTATGACCACTAACAGGTCAAGTGAATAACACTGATTATCTCTTTATCGTGGCACCTGTTACTGGGTGGGATATATTAGAGAGCAAGTGAACGTTTTTCTCCTCAAAGTTGATGTGTTAGAAGCAGGAAAAATGGGCAAACGTAAGGATTTGAGCGAGTTTGACAAGGGCCAATTTGTGATGGCTAGACGACTGGGTCAGAGCATCTCCAAAACTGCAGGTGGTCATAATGTTATGCCTAATTGGTGTATATATATGGCATCCTTCATCTTATCCAGTGAATACCATTTGGCCTATGAGTCCCCCCTTTTTGGAATTTAAAATGTCACATTTTTCATTTGTATTTCTTTTTTAAAGATATTATTATATATGCATGCGAGCTACTGCAAAAACGAAATACTAAAAACTCTCTAATAATGTAATTCTCAAATGAAAACAATATTTGGACCTCTCTGTCCCCAGTGATTATGATGTGGGAACTGAGAGCTCAGCTGTTTGCTGTGCAGAACATCATTTAGGTTAATATGGCTATATAGAAATGAAAATGAAAATGTCAAAAGATGTAAATAATTGATGAATTGCCACCTACATAAATGGCACACAGCCCCTCTCTCAGTGTAGAGACAGTATAGATTCTCCTGCTGTGTGATGCTACAGCTGTTTGATAAGGTAAAAGAAAAGATACACACACACACACACATATATATACTGTATGTATTATTTTTTTATTATATATAAAAATATATAAAATATTTTTTAACATAAGACAGAGTCTGATATTATTTATATTTTGATATTTGATATTTAATATTTTGATACCAAATCAGATAGCGCTAAGCTCAACCCCAGTGGGCTTCGGCCCAGTTTAACCATTTAACCTGTCATTTTGAGAAATATTCTCTGTCAGTGAGCACAACATTTAGCACAGATATTCATGTAGCATCACACCTTGGTGATCCCCTCACTTTTCCTGCACTGTAGCCATAAGATTGACAGTTTTTAGAATAAATTTTTATTACCTTGTTGAATCCATAGTGTTCTAGTGTTATTATCAGATCTAAATTTCAGTTTGTCCAATACTTGGGACACCTGCAAAACGAGTGACGTAATGACTCAGCCTCAGTTCTGCTATGTCCTAGTAAATTAGCAACTGACAACACACTGAAATAATAAGCTGAACATTAAAAGTTATGTTTGTGGATGCGTTCAAAGATATATTTTTATAAAATAGTTTTCATTCATCAGTGGACACGGTACAAAGTGCATTAAACAGAATAAGACTAAATCAAATCAATAGTTCTTCCCTTTTGTGCAGGTTCCCAGCATCTTGGAGAACATGGCGTGATTCTTCTGTAGGCTGAGTCTGTCTCACTGTCTCTTCATGCTAATCAGGCTGACTCCATGATGTTGAGATCAGTGCTCTGTGGGGGTCAAACCTGTCTTGCTCCTTGATCTTCTTGCAGCTGAGCATATTTCTTCATGATACAGACTATATGTGTGGGCTTGTCGACCCTCTGCAAAGGGGATTTAGGACAATCTTATCTTATTTTCCATCATACTTCTGATTGCACGTGTATTTCCTCACTGACTTTAGCAGTTACCATCGCTGTGCCTAATTTATAAAACTGCTATACCATTTCTGTAGATTTCTGCTCTGCAGGTGTTATGCAGCTGCTGTTTTCACTTCTTTTAATGTTATTAGAAGTAATAGTTCGAATTTTTGTTTCCCATTCACATTTAGTACCAGTGTTGTGCTTTATAAGTAGATTTAATTGTAATGATTCTTACATTTCATTACATTTAATGGTTAACAAAATCCTAAAACCTGCAAAACAACCATCCCCAGTTCACCCAACGCCGACATGGTGCTAAAGCAGGATAATATTGTTTTTTTTTTACAAAAGATGGATGCTTGAGGGCTGCAGGAACAAGGTGTAACCACCACACTGACATATCATTTATGGTGATTTGATGATTTCTTTTAGCTAACAGTTGTTCATTAACACATCAAGCAGTTATGAAGCATTCAAGCAGCAATCTCTGGTGCTAAAATGAAGCCAAAAGCTAAAACCTGCTGTTCCTCTATTGGCCACTTGAAGCTGTTTCCAAAAGTGACGCCCATGTGAAAATGCCCAACTTTACATTATTAAAACACATGTTTACAGCCTCATATAAAAATGTGTTTTAGTCTCTGTATTTAATTTCCCTCTTTATAACAACTGAATAGGGGGGTGAATTTTTTGCAACTCATCTGATACTGTTAAGGCTTAGAATGAGGGGCTCTGTTTGACGTTGGCTCACCTGTCACGCTGTCTGCTAGGCTTTACCTCTGCTAACTGGATCATTGAACTGGACCTCTCCGCCGTGTTTGTGCTGCTGATGCCTTTTGGTGCATCTTAATAGAATTATTTGGCAAATCATGACTTGCTGTGTGTTACAGACTATCCAACCAGTTTGTGCTTCAGTTTTGGTGAGTGAAATTCTAGTATTTTATTAGTCTGTTTAGAGTAGCAGGTTTCTGCATTTGTGCATTGAACCAGTACTGTTTGGATTCAGCTTGGCTACCTCCATCTTTTTATTCTATGGGAGAAACATAATCTTTCATTTAGTGCTGCATTTCTGGTCACCAGTCAAATCCAACTTTAATACTGACTCCCCATCTACTCTTTAATGAACTAATTATATATCTTCTTAGCTGCTAAATCCTCTACTGTGTTCCCCAGCTAACTGTGCCTGTGTACAGAGGTTTTTTTTAAGTTTTTCTCCGAAAACCAACACTATGACAGCAACAAGCAGTAAATCAATGGAACGGACAGTCAATCACTGTGCTGAAAGTCTCTAAAGAGTTACATAAAGATGAGGGACCTGCAGATTCTGCTTATGATTCTCTATAGGTATATCTTTGAGTGACATATTTCACATTATCATTTGGTATTATGAAAATATTTGAGCTTTAAAACAGACACTTTGGTTTTGTTTTCCCCATAAATATGAATAAAGACTTTTTGTATTGATCATTTCACTTTAACTGACACGCACCTGTCAGCTAATGTTGAAGGGGCTGTCTGAGTGCTCAATTGGGAATCAGTGTGAAATACCTGCAAACCAGACAAGCCAGACATAACCACAACAGCTTGGGAAGAGACTCTCTAATCTGACAAGATTTTACAGAGATGCTCCAGAACACTGCTGAGAGACAGGCGAAGAAACTAGACCGAGAGTGTGTTTATGTGTGTTCGCAAGGTGGTGGTGTTGTACATGTGTGTCTGTGAGACTGTCTGCACCCCCTGCATGTGCTTAGCGGGCAGCATAGCTAGACTGAGCTAATAGGCAGGATGTGTGTGAGCAGGAGGCTGGAGGTGGTGGTGGATTCAGACCCTTCCTGCTGTCACTTTCTGTCTGGATCTGGCATGTTTACACCATTGATAGGGGTATAAAGCTCTTACACACACACACACACACACACACACACACACCTGCACACATCTAAGCTCTCTCTCACTCTCTCTCACACACACACACACACACACACACTACCCAACCTTACCTATTGTGTTGCACGTCCGCTCACACGCAGAGATAATGGTCACAGTGCTATGATTATAACTTTCCTCCTCTGATATAATCATCCTCATTTGACTGAAATTGTCCTCCCAGAAGGTCCAGAATAGGACATAAATGCCTAAATGAGAAATACTGCATCCTCCATACAGCAGCCAGATCAGCATGAAGGCGACAGATTTGAGGGGCAGTGCTAAGTAGAGGTAGGCAGACAGGTGGGGTGTCCATATGTCACCCCAGCTCTACATCCCAATCCAGCCCTGCTGCTATCCTCTCCAGCCTGGATGAGGGTCAGAGGGCAGGCTGCTGTCTCTCCCTCCTCAGCATGGGCACTTGGCATCATTGCTGGTAGCAAAAACAGTCGCTGCCCTGCATTTGAGCCTTTGTTGACCAGTGTATCTGGTACTACTTTACAATCGTTTTCTAACTATCAAATAGAAAGTTTTGTGTCTCCTAAACTGGAAGTATGCTTGCATTGCAGAGCTCTCTGATTATGGAAAAAATTATAATCACAATTGTCTTGGTCAATATTGATATCACAATTAACATAATTATGTACGTAAACACATGGACAAAAATAGTACTAATCACTGGAAGGCAAAATTGTAATTGAAATTAAAATTGGGTTAATTACTCAACTCTATTGCATTGCATAAAGTGTCTTGTGTCTCCGGAGGGAGTTGTGGTACATGTATTTAAGTAATGACTTCAGTCAATTGTGACAAAGTTTGAAATGTCACCATTGTAGGTATGTGGAGTGGATTCTTGGTGTGGCTGCAAGGAGTGGCACTGTGGGTAATATAGGCCCCTGGGTTTCACCAAGAAAAATGTGTAGAATTCAATAAAAACTATCTCTGGATTTGCTGTATTGATTTTGATCCTTTTTTAAACTGTCGATAAATAGTCCGACAATGTTGGAGACAAAGACAGGGCCAGCACAAGCCATTTGTGTGCCTTTGGTGAGATTAGGACTAACAATAAGTTCAGCTCAGGACTGAATCTGCAGACAGCAGGGCAAAGACTGTCCTCCTGTGTGAAAAATAACTTATTGTAAAACTGTGACTTTTTGTGATAGCAGCTGTCAGGGATGCAGAAAAGCAGCCTGCAGATTGTATTTTGCCCTTAGATCCTGACCGATTCTGTCTCTGTTTTAGGAATAATTAATTGTTATGAATAATTAATGATATTACCGCTGTTGTGCCTCATTCGTAAATGTGCACAACTCTTGCTTTTAGGATACTCAGAGGTAAGACTCCTACAAAAAGCTGTAAGCATCAAACTAAAGCTCTGCTCCTGTTATTGTTTTGTCAAATCCAGACAACATTCTTTAGCCTCATTAATAGCATGTTATAGACAGGTCTGTTTGTGTACCTCCAGCAAAAAGCACGTAAACTGTGTCTTTTGCACTCACTGTGGTGCAAACATTTGGATTTGTCTGCTAGGCAATCAGTGTCAAAATGCAAGTATTGTCAAAGATGTATCAGTATCGGCGTACATGTTGTGCAATATGCAGCCATATGAAACCTTTGAGAACATTATGAAAAGATGATTGGTTAATTAATATCTGTTGCAACGGAGCCAGTAACTCGATTCTTCTACAATTTGAGCAAATGAACTGAGGGGTCAAAAAAGCTGGAAAACCTCAGATTATGTGAGGGTTAGCCCCCTGCAGAGTGTCCTCCCAAAGTGTGTTCCTAGTCTCCTCTTAGTATCAGCTGCAGTGTGCACAGAGTTTTTAACAATGTATGCAACACACTGAACGTCAGTCACAGACTTATAGATCAAGAAGCAAAGACAAAGCATTTCTTTCTCCTTCTTGGCCCCCTTACAGCTGGTGACACCGTAGGCAGCCATCTGGCCTGTGCTGAAAATGGACCTGGACAAAAATGAAAGCTTCCACTTGCAAATAGGGCTTTAAATTTAAACATGACACTTTAAGGATACACATGCATTTGGGTGATTAACAACAGAAACATGACTTTTGTTCATTTTCAAGGAAACTCCACAGCTAGCTAAGCATATTTAACACCTAATTTGGCACCTTAAAGGTCAATATTCCAACCAGTTTTACCTTTATTGCCTTTATTGCCTCAGTAAGGCAATAAAGCCCATGCACCACCCAAAGACTCATACTGCCAGTGCAAGACTAGTGGTATTCCAAAGGAGGACACCATCAAAGACATGGCACTAGGGTTGCAACATTCATTGGTATTTTCATTTGCCGAGTACATCTTGGTATCAAATAATTGGAACTATAAAGTCTCAGAATATTGTGATAAACATGCATCAAAATACTTCAAAGGCCCAAGAAAAACATGTTGATGCATTATTTTTCCCCATCTACAGTCCATGACCCAGACACTTTTTTCTTTTCTTTTTTTTTTCTTTTTTTAATGTAATTTAATGGTTACTGTTGGGTAGTGGCCTTTCGTCATATGACAGCTGGGATACTCTCTAGGAGAACAATGTAATAAAAACAAAAGTTACATATTTTGATTGCCTAGAATTAGGGTTAGGGTTGGGGTTGTCATCAATGATGCCTTAGTTAACCATGTGATTTTAAAGCTTTTATTCAATATTCATATACTCATTATTTGAAAATAATTTTGGAGTTCATTTATGATATTCTCTAAAAAAAAGTTTTTTAAACGTCTAACTTTATTTATGACATATATTAAAACTGTGTTCGGTATCCATACCCTGTATAACACCTGAGTAATGTGACTGTCTGTAAGATTGCAGTCACTTCATAAAAAGGATAGCTTCTCTTGGATGTCTCCCATCTTAGTAATAGCCAGGTCTGACCCTGCTTAGCTTCCAAGATCAGACGAGCTTGTGCATGTTCAGGGTGGTATGGCCTGTGGTTCAGGGTGGTATGGCCTGTGGTTCAGGTCATCTACTAATCTGAAGGTTGGTGGTTCGATCCCTGGCTACTCCAGTCTGCATTCCAAAGTATCCTTGGGCAAGATACTGAACCCCAAGTTGCTCCTGATGTGGAGTGTGAATGTGTGTGAATGTTAGATAGAAAGCACTTACAGAAGTATAGAGAGAAATGTGTGTGTGAATGGGTGAATGAGGCACATTGTATAAAGTGCTTTGAGTGCTCAAGTAGAGTAGAAAAGCGCTATATAAGAATCAGTCCATTTACCATTTACATTCTCTTTGTCATTAAAGAAGATCTGGTACTGAAATGTTACAAATTGGGCATTTTATTCACTTAAAAATCAGAAAATTGTTCCAGGTCTTCTTTGGACTCCCAGTTGTACCTTCCTCTATAGGCCTGTTAGTGATAATGCTTGAAGTTTTACAGTTTTATTTGGCAGCCAGGCTTGTTCAGTAACATTTTATAATAATTACAGAGACTGTTTTGAACATTAAAACCGTCTTCTTAGAACTCACTTTCAACTGAGAGCTTAAGTTTTCTTATTTTATAGCAGTTTATAACTTTTGACTTTTAGTTTTTGAAAAGTGTTCAAAAATGGAGAATATTATATTATCAGCCTAGCTGTGACTGACTGAGGCATTTTTGTGATGAGTGTTTTAAGGCATATGGCCCCAGCTGTAATTACCAACCATTTATCCCACTTTTGTGTTAATCAACAGTGAAATGACACTGTGGCCTGTTCACATTCTGCACCAACACACAGACCAATAAAGGCTTAATACATTTGATTAGACTTGACCTCGGACTCCATTCGTTTCAATGAAGCTGAAGACGAGGACAGGACAAAGACAGCGCGGCTGCAGAAAGTGGCAGGCGGGACAGCAGCTAGCATGTAATCTAATTCCTCTCCTCTTTGTCTTCATTCACTCACTGTCATGAGAGATTACGCTTAAATGGGAGGAGGGAGGGCAGGATGATAAATGAGAGGTAAAAAGAGGAGGAATGAAGGCAAAGAGAGAGGTAGACAAGACAATTAGGTTACAGTGTGGTCAGCAGTGAGAGAAGAAGACGATGTGTTTGTGTTGCATGTGTCGTCTCCTCGACCCTCCTCATGTGTCTGATGTCATGACTCATTGTCTCTAATCTAGCTGTGAAATGCACAAGGGGTCCTAATGAAGTGTGTGCTGCTGTGTGTGCGTGTGACATGGAAAGAGTGTGTAAACGATGTGTAAATGCCGCATCGGTGCTTGGCCTTTTAAATTATTTCAGTTATGTGGAAATCACTGAGCACTTCTGGGCTGTTGCTGATTTTAAAAAGCTACTTTTAATTCAGAAGTTATTCTTCAGAAAGTACATCTACCTGAGGTTTTCTGACATGGAATAATGATTTCTTCCTCTGGTTTATGACCAATAGCAAAGCCAGTCTAAATGTATATATAGACCAGGTTTCATTTCATTTAGTGTGCTTCATGTTAAAAAGAAAAAAATAATTGATGTATGGCAAATACATATATGCATGTAAAGCAAACAGTGCAGCAGTGTGAATGTGGACAAGCAAGTAGATCAGTAAAAATGCTTTGGAAAAGACAACAGTTTTCCGTGTGCTTTTAAACATTGTTAGTGTTGGAGCAACTAATAGTCTGCCAAGGTTCAGCAGTTAGAATTACAAAAAAACAGCTGTGCCAAATTTTGTTAAGTATCAAATGTAACAGTGGTCTTTATGCAGAATAACCCTGTCAGTGTTTATACTGTTGGATCTGTTTTATAGTCCTCTTAAATGTAGTCAAGTAAAAATACAAAATGGAAAGACTTCTTTGCTGAACTTTGCAGTTCTCTGTTCAGTTCACCTAATCAAAATGATCATATAGCACATCTGACTATGCGATCATTTATCAGCTAGAGGCCCATTATTACTGTTTGTAGCGTTATGTTTTGCCTTAGATTTCATGTCGCCAAGAAGTTATTGCATAGTTATATAATTCATAATTCATAATATAACTTTAATTGCGACTGACTAGCAGGAGGCTATTCCCCCGGGAGCTAACAGTACCGTCTAATCCCAAGTGCAAAGCACATAAGTAGAAAAAAAAATTTAATAAGTAATTTTGTTTCGTTTTATTGTTCAACAGTCATGCTCTAAAGCAACAGGCCAGACATAGAGATAAATATGATGAATGAGGATATTAAATGGAAGGTTTCAAACACATTTTTTGAATGTAATTCATTTTAACGGTGTGAACTGAACAAAGAACTAAACAGACCATGTAAAGTCAAAGCACTGTTACGCACTCTTAATATGGTGGATGTACATATTAAATATGGTGAAAGGTTTGAACAATGAGGTCAGTATATGTACAAGTAATCACTATGAGCCAAATGCTCAGGCTTCTAAATGCTCAGTTTGTGATAGTTTTTTTCTACTCTTAGCTCAGTTTGATGCCAGTGGGCGCAGATATCCCCAATATGTTCAACTCAGTCCAAGAATTCAGTCCAAGAATAAAAATATGGAGCTGGAAATGAGAATAATAGGTCCCCTTTAGCTACATTGCTTGAGTAAATGTTTACATTGCTAAATTCACCGCAGCTGTGTCAGATTGATTTTGGTTGCCTTTGGCTTCCTCCGTTTCATATATACATGTAGTTTTTTTGCTGTTTTTTTTTTGTAGTCCTTCAACAAACCATAGAGAAAGAATAAAGTGGTTAAGAATGTCAAAATACTGTAGGTAAAAAAAGAACAAAAAAAATTATAGCCTTAATGATTGTTTTTGTCTCTGCAGGCTTACTTTCGTCAGGGGGTTGCCCTGCAGTACCTGGGTCGTCATGCCGACGCCCTGGCAGCATTCGCCTCCGGCCTCGCCCAAGACCCCAAGAGTCTCCAGCTGCTTGTTGGTATGGTCGAGGCTGCCATGAAATCGCCTCTAAGAGGTAGGCTGATTTCACCCTGCCTTTCTCTTACTGTATCAATACGTCTGAGACAACATGATTCAGTTTTACACAGGCAGAAACAATCAAACAAATGAACAGCTCAAGCAGAAAACTACAACTTTGTGTTGGAAAAGTTGTAGGCGAGGAGAGTTAGATGTGTGCACTGGGGAAACTGTCATGTTGTTACTTTTCTTTTATTCTTTTATTCAGTAGCCCTCCTCTGGGACTGGCATGTGAAAAAATAAAAAGATGCCTCTGATTCAGGCCGCACAAAGAACTGGATGAACGTTTGATATGAGAGATGAGAGAAAAGACATGCATAAAGAAAAGTAAGATGTAGAAAATGCATAAAGTAGACATCTTAGATCGAACAGAAAGAGAAACGTGGAGATGAGAGGTCGTCAGCATCCACTTGGCAAAGTAAAGGCACGACTCTCATGCGCTCCTGCTTCGATCTTAAGCGAACCTTTGCGTCCACTACCAGGTGAATCTTCTTAACAATGAGGTGACAGGTCTCACGTACTGCCAAGTACAAACACTGGTGCCTGGTGTCTCAGACAGTCACATTCATCCACATGCAGATACAGAGAGGGAGTGGAGATGCATTTTCCCAGAAGCAGGTTACTGTGTTAGTGCTGTCAACATTATATTTTTGAAGTCATTCGAGTTGAGGAAGGTTTTAAAAAACAATATTGGACAGGTTGTGATTTGTCTGAGACTTGGGCAGGATTCACATGCACACGTTGTTTCAGCTCTTGACTGTGGGTGTGCCTGATGTTTGGGGTGATTGATTCTTGTCTCTATAGACAAGAACCAATCACTGATGAAGCAACCTAATAGGCAACCTAATAGAACTTCAATTAAGGAGTTAGCATGAGCCAATCTAACTGCCTTTTATATGTTCATATAACAACAGCATAACATGGTGATGACTCACTGCAGTGATCAACTACTGCTTGGTTTTGAAATCAAATGACAAGCAACAGCCTTCTTGTTTCTCGATCTTGGAATATTGTCATAAGATAATTTGACTGGCTAGCTGCAGTGCTGTTGTATTTGAATAAATTGCATGGCACTTGAAAAGTTGATCTTTCCTTCAATTCTTCAACCCTCAAGCAACATAACCATAGCTCTGTTTGGCCAAAATGGCGGATAGTTGATAAATTGTTTGTTCACAACTCTGACACTGCATGCAAACACACTTATCCTATCTCTGCCCCTCTGTAAAAGTGGTGGTTCCTTTAAACTGGCATGGGAAATAAGTTTTCATTAGATTTATGTCATATCTTTTCAAAATAATATGGCCTTGTCACTGCTGTCCAAGAACAATGGCTACAGTGACCTTGAAGTAATGACAGGTGGTAGATAGGGATGGGTTCATCCATTAGGATTTTATCAGATCATACCAATATATCTGAATAATCTAGTGGTTATGGAGTGGCTCAGTGCTGTAGTGGTTAAAGCATTCTCCTTATATGCAAAAGATCCCTGGTTTGAGACTAGAAGGTGACACAAACCCAGCCAGGTAGTAATAAGGTGCTGTACTCTGATGCCCAGATAACTGGAGGGTTATCAGTATCAGTACTGACTATTGGCTAAGTGTTATGTACCTGTTAGCTGATCTGACAGAAGTGTCATTGGTACTGGTTTAAAAAAGCATTCAGATCCTTCACTTAAGTAATAAAAAAAAAGTAGGAAAACCACCCATCTGTCCATTTTCTTAACTGTGGGGAGGCTGGAGCCCCAGCTGACTTAGCCAGTATGTTTTTGGCCTGTGGAAGGAAACCCCCAGAGGAATGGGAACATAAAAAGTCCACACAGACAGGCCCCAGCCAACCAGGACCTTCTATCTGTGAGCCAGCAGTGCTAACCTCTATACCGCTGTGCCGCACCATTACATTTTCAAGCTAATCCATCAGGGTTTTGTCACGAGCTAGCTCAAAGTAGGTGACAAGGATGGAGTCCACATAAGAGGTTTACTTAAATAAAAGATAATGTATTAAATATAAACAAGCCTCAAACATCAAAGAGAGTTGATATCAGCTGGAATGGAAGAGAGAGTGAGCAGTTCATCTGGGCTAGCTTTTATAGCCTGGAAGACCCACGTAAACTTCATTAGTTGATGACCTCCCATTTCAGCCAATTATAAGCAAGAGTAGGCCACTTCCCTGGAGACAGAGGGAGGGACATCACAGGTTTTTAAATTTCTTTATCTATATTAGGAATGAGAATGATTTCAACTCATAAAGCACACGTTTCAAAATTCAAGCCCCCAGGTCAAATCTAGCGATCCTTTTGCAAATTTGAATCCAACTCACATATAACTTTAGGGTCTTAATATATTTGGGACTGTCTGGTTGTAGCTATGGAATGGACCTCAAAATGTGTGCCGTGCACATACGAAAATAACCAGACAAGCACACCTCAACAGCCCCTGCAGCATGCTAACTACAGTAACACAGAATACAATAAAAAGGAAAGTTGGTGCTGAGGTGGGAGACTGAGTGTAAAGAGAGGCTCTTGTATCCATTTGCCATGAGACAATTTCTGTTTTCCAACAACATAATTTGTGTTGTCATTTTGATGTCTGAATCCACATACCAGCAAAGATATGGAGCCATAGACAGGGAGCAGAGGCTTCAGAAAGTCACTGAACTGAAGAGAGAAAAGTGGTGTGTAACTACAGGACAATGTGTTTCTTTGAGCTCAATCTCAAAGTGATAGAGCTGCAAAAAATAAGTTTCATTATTATGTGCAGCCAGTTTTATAACAGGGATAGAGTGTATGGCATAGGTAAACTACATTGTCAAAGTTATTTTTCTTTTTACACAACTATTGAGTTGTCATGTTCAAGCATGTGAAACTTGTACACAAGAACAAAATTAAAGATTATTTTTTTTGCCTTTACATCAGAATGTATTTGGTTTCTAATACCTCTTATTGCCTATAACTCACTTAACTATAACTTTTTCACATTCAGGCTTGTGAAACAGGTTGTTGTGAGACGGCTTTATGGTAGCCTTTCTGTACAACTGAAATCGGAATACATTATTTTGCTTGACTAAATGTTATAAAAGCTAATAAAAAGTATTTTTGTGGACTAGTTGATGGCTTTATATGGACCAAATTGCAAGTAAAAAAAAGGCTATAGGAGACATACATTTTGTTTTAAATTAAAGCCAGTCAAATAGAATTGGACTCCTCTGCCATACAGGGATGCATCATCTTTCGGTTTAAATCCCCAAATTTGTAGATACAATCTGATACATAAATACAGCTGTAGGGCAAATGTAGTGGAGTGCCTCTGAGATGTAGTAGAGTAGAATTTTAAAGTAAATGTACTTAGTTACATCCCATCTCTGGATGTTGAAGCTTGTGGTTCTTTGAAGTCAAAGGAACACACACACAGGGCTTCAGGGTCGAGATTACATTTTAGACAGCTGGTAAACTGCAGCCTCTTTAAATGCAGACAGCGCATTGCCAGAGGCTGAAGAGGGTCACAGGGGTGGGATACTGATTTTAAGGGCAAATGCTGATTTCTGGAAGGATTGTCTGATGTTTGAGAGAATTCAGTGGGTGTACACACTTCAGAAGCACCAGAAAACTCATTAGGTGTACTGATTAATTTCTGATTAGGTTCACTTCCAGATTTAGGAACTTTACAAACATGCTTAAATTAAAAAGCTGAGGACACTCAAGTGTCTAGGTTAGTTTTACCATCATGTTTATTTGCATGAATTACCTTCTCACAGGGTTCATGATGAAATATTTACAAGGTAGATTCTGGTGTGTCATTGATCTAACCGCCCCACAGTTCACATTGCACTTTTATGTGCAGGTCTCAACAGCATACAAAGATGAAGGAAGAGTACAAACAATCAAGAATGGTTTGCAGGCTAGAATTGGCACTGGATTATGTTTTTGCCCTTCAGCTATATCAGAATGAGAGCAGGCCTTTTGCATGTGTTCTTGCACCAGACAGCAAACCTTATTGAGTATTCACCATTTCCTTTGAGGTTGAGCTTGTGTATCCAGAGGGGTTGTATTGAGCACAAGGCTATTGATAATGGACCTTTTTTCATGTTTCAAATTAGGCATTTACAACAGAAAACAAAAGGCATCATTTTAGTGACAGGGTTGCCAGAAGAATGCAGCAGAAAACCAAACACTCCCATTTTGACAGGGATGAGAGCATGTTTTGATCAGTGGCAGCAGTAAACAGTATGTAGTAACTGAGTCCAGCCTGGACTACAGCAAAGCTCTCCTGCAGGTCTGATGCACTGCAGGAGGTTGTTCTGCCACCCAAGGGCAGCAACTTTAAAAACTTGATCTCCCATAATCTTCAAAGCAAGCAAGCCTCCAAGTGATACGGGGAGTTGCAATGCTTGAGTAAGCAGTAGGCAGGGCAACATGTTGGACCATGGCGAAGGCCAATATAGTGTCTAGTACGCACAGTAGGGAATGGCATTGTCAACAGCATGGAAAAGTAGGGGGCTCCTCTGGGTTATCTGTCTTTCTAGGGTTTGCTGATGTCTTTTTTTTACAGTATGATGTGTTGTGAAGCAGTAGCTTAAGTATAGACAATTGTAACAGAAGGAGATTTACTAGGCCCTCCTCAGATTAGCCTGAGGGATAAAACTTTTCAGCTTGACAAAGCAGAAGAAAGACTAGAAATGCAAATGAAAAGAGCTGCGGTTCACCTCAAATACAGCTAAATATGGCTTTTGTACCTTTTGACACAAAGAAACAGTTTTTTTGATGTTGAACTTAGAATTTTGGTAGACATTTTTGAAAAGACAAATTTATGCATGCATATGCACAGGCTGTGTAAGGAGATATCAGTTAGGCTCTTTCAGCAGTAGCCTAATTTGAATGCACGTTTTCTTTTTTGTGGGGGGGGGTTTGCATATAATGAAACTAAAGATTGCTTTCTGTTTTCATATTAGTCAATGATTTTTGTATGTGAAAGAAAATGTTCAGAGTTTTTAAATGCTTTAAATGGACTTTATTTAATGTACACACAGTGCCCCTCAGGATTCAGCTAAAAGCCTTGAACCATTTTGGACTGTTAAGGTAAAACTTTGTCAAGTAGTCTATATGTGTCCTTATAGGAGACAGAAAGGTTAGAAACTATTGTTGCTTACTCCAAAGTATGACATTATTGTTGCTGTAATACTGGTATCAGACCCTACAATATTAGACAGAAACTTCAACAATCCAACGACCCCCTATGAACAAGCACTTGGCGACAGTGGGAAGGAAAAACTCCCTTTTAACAGGAAGAAACCTCCAGCAAAACCAGGCTCAGGGAGGGGCAGCCATCTGCCGCGACCGGTTGGGGGTGAGGAGAAACAGAAGAGAGCAGAGGGAGACAGGACAAAAAGGCACAATATGGGAGAGAGACAGAGTTAATAATAGTAATGATTAAATGCAAGTGGTGTA
>VUQI01063108.1:0-11478 GCA_015106735.1 Paratilapia polleni | reverse complement strand
CAATAATACTATTGGCAGTTGCTCATTTTAAACTCACAGCACATAAATTTCAGACTTAGCACTGGGACAGTGCAAATACAGTGCTGTGAAAAAGTATTTCTGATTTCTTAGTTTTTTGCATATTTGTCACACTTAAATGTTTCAGATCATCAAACAAATTTTAATATTAGACAGAAATAACCCGAGTAAACACAAACTGCTGTTTTTAAATGATGATTTCATGTATTAAGGGAAAAAAGCTATCCAAACCTACCTGACCCTGTGTGAAAAAGTAATTGCCCCCTAAACCTAATAACTGGTTGGGCCACCCTTGGCAGCAACAACTGCAATCAAGCGTTTGCAATAACTGGCAATGAGTCTTTCACATTGCTGTTTTGGCCCCCATTTCTTTGCAGAATTGTTTTAATTCAGCCACACTGGAGGGTTTTTGAGCATGAACGGTCTGTTTAAGGTCACTCCAAAGCATCTCAATCGGAGGCAAGTCTGGACTTTGACTAGGCCACTCCAAAACATTCATTTTGTATTTTTTTTAGTCATTCAGAGGTGGACTTGCTGCTGTGTTTCAGATCACTGTCCTGCTGCATAAGTGCTCTTGAGCTTCAGGGAACAAACTGATGACCAGACATTCTCCTTCAGGATTTTCTGGTAGAGAGCAGAATTCATGGTTCCATCAATTACAGCAAGTCGTCCAGGTGCTGAAGCAGCAAAGCCGCCCCAGACCATCACACTACCACCACCGTGTTTGACTGCTGGTATGATGCTCTTTTTATGAAATGCTGTTTTATGCCAGATGACAAGGGACTCAAACCTTCCAAAAAGTTCAACATTTGTCTCATCAGTCCACAGAATATTTTCCCAAACGTCTTGGGGATCATCAAGATTTTTTTTTGGCAAATGTGAAACGAGCCTTTGTGTTATTTTTGGTCAGCAATGGTTTTCGCCTTGGAACTCTCCCATGGATGCCATTTTTGTCCAGTCTCGTATTGCTCGCTGGAGTTCCAAAGCCTTAGAAATGGCTTTAACCCTTTCCAGACTGACAGATTTGTTTCTCATCTGTTCTTGAGGTCTTTTTTGGTCTTTTTTAAGATCTTGGCATGATGTGTTGCTTTTTGAGATCTTTTAGCCCACTTCACTTTGTCAGACAGGTTCTCTTTAAGTGATTTCTTGATTCAACAGGTCTGGCAGTAATCAGGCCTGGGTGTGGCTAGTGAAACTGAACTTAGCTTTCCAAAAAAAAAAAGAAATGTTGTTAATCCCAGTTAATTCATGATTTAACAAGAAGGGGCAATTGCTTTTTCACATAGCGCCAGGTAGGTTTGGATAGCTTTTTTCCCTTAATAAATGAAATCATCATTTAAAAACTGCATTTTGTATTTACTCAGGTTATCTTTGACTAATATTCAAATTTGTTTGATGATCTGAAACATGTAAGTCTGACAAATATGCAAAAAACTAAGAAATCAGGAAGGGGGCAAATACTTTTTCACAGCACTGTATATAGCTCTCTATAGTAAATAAGGAGTGAAATAAAGAGCCTTTAATTCATGTGACCAACACCCCATATGTAACCTCAATGGGTCACCACACCACTTAGCAAAATGGAAGAGCGGTTAAAAGAATGTTTTAATGAACTGACATTTTGGGAAGCATATAACTTGCTGACAGAAGGTCGATACCAGCAGTGTTTATATGCTAAATACAGTGTAAGGCTACAGTCAGTTGATGAATAGCATAGCTTAGCTTAAGTACTGGAAACAGCGAAAAAAAAAAAAACACTCTAGCCTAACTTTGTCTAAAGGTAACAAAATTTACCAACCAGAAGCTTTAAAGCTAATAAGTATACCCCCAAGGTGACAACAGGATATCAGGAAGTTAGCACTGTCAGCAAAGAAATAGTTTGATACATAAGCATTCCTCTGCAACCCCAAAACAGAAATGTGCCACTTTTACACTTAAAACTGCAATTTGTACAACTATTTGTTTAAAACCTGTTAAAAGCTGTGTTTAAAAGCTATGATGTTATGTTGAAAAATATCAAATAGCCTAAGTATCATGTTGCACTGATATCTAATTAAGTTAGTATGCTAATTAGCTAGCACCAGACCATTGACTTGCGTATTACCACTGCCCTCAGTCCAACGTAAGAGGAAGAAGATCATATTTTTGTTTTATACAGTCTATCATTCTTAACTCTTTTTAATCATGTTGAAAGACAGACAGTCAAGGAAAAACAGTAAACTCAACATTGCCTGAACCTCTTGGCGAGATGCCGGGTAGCGTTTGGTTTCTTCTTGCTTTCTTGGTGCATTTACACTTCCCCAAACATTGCTTCAGATGTCCCCTACCCTGACAAGGCAATGCCAAGGACTGGTTCCCACAGCAAGGTGAGGTCTAATAATTTATCCAGCAGATGTTCATTTCAGTCCCATTTGAGTCTGTATTGGCTCTTTAACACAAATAACAGTGCCCCTTCCACTACAGCACTTCCTGTGCATTGCATCTTTAAATGGGTGAGCTATAAAATATTAATTTGTGAGGTTTACAGGTGCTGTTGGGCAGATGTTTTTACCTTTGGACAGAGCCAGGCTACCTATGACTCAGGTACTATACTATTGACTGAGTAATCAAAGCTTCTTGTTCAGCTAAGAACACTGAATCCACTCTTCAAAAAAGCAACTTTTATACCAATTTGACCTCCCAGAAATTCAAAACCATTGCCTGCGATGTTAAGTGAACTCTACTCTTTCAGCTGACCTTCCGTGGACACGTGGACTCGGTACATGCCCTCCACTGTCTACTTTACTATGTCTGCTGTAGCTATGCATGACTAGATAAACTAAAAATATGAAAGTCAGTGCAGTCTGTCATTTAATTCCTGCAATGTAGGGCTCATTTTATAATGAAATCAAACAAAGGCATCTGAGTCAAAAGACAAGTGGATTTTCACTCCAAAGGAAAAGTACACAAAAAGTCGAACCTTTGCAGCTTTTATTTTGTAGTTTAACCATGGCTGGAAAGGCACCTGTATGTTCTGACAAATCCATATTTACACACCTGCTTTTCTTAGGCTACTTATTGTGCATTTTGTGACATTAAAAACAATTGTGTCAGTCATGTGTTCTCCTAAAACTGTGCTGTGTCACCACAGAAGGTCGACAGACCATAACAAATATTCATTCCTGCTGTGTTCTGGTTAAATAACTACACATCCATTGTGACTGTCTATGCAGTTTAGTGATGACAGGCCTGTCATTTCCACTCTTCCTGCTCACAGTCCCACTCTGTCATTACAGTGCCCCCTGACACTATCAATCTGTTCCCATGGCAACTGCACTGCACCACCACTACCACTACACATGCACGTCAACCCCAAGGGTCAAATAACTGTCACAAAGCAATAGTTCTAACCTGTGGTTGTATACTGTATCAAATATTGTGACTCAAACATGCTTAAAATTAGTGAATTGGGCATATTTCAGTGATAAAAATGACCACAGTGTGCCTTTAGTTATTTATTATACTTTTGTGTTGTGTCTGTTTCGTTAAAGGTCTTGTTAGTGGAAATGTTTTTTAGTATTTTGAGGTAAGGAATTTCCTCCAGCCAAGACTGCACCAGAAGCACAGTGGCCTACATACCAGAAGCCTGTTGAATTGCCCTAGAAACCTGCTTGATTTAAAATAAACCTAATGGAACAAAAGACGTGTACATTATAGCTTACTAAATGAAAGTGTGCACAGATACAGGATCTCTACATGTCTGCAGCAGTTTTAGGTCACTGGACGAAGAGGCTGTGACTAGCACCAGTGAAGGTTTTCTCAACAGCAGCAACACATGTCCAAGTCTGCACCACTGAAAGCTAAAAACAGTAAAACTAAGCACATGGAGCAGCAGAGAATGAGGAAACAATGGTCTCGGGTGCAGTCTAGCTTTAGCATTGTCACCTTTGGCTTTGTAAATTATGCAAGGCAGTCATTGGCTGATTATTAAATTATTCAGCAGGGGAGCGGATCACAAGATATAAAGTCCTAGCAGAAGACACAGGACCAGACCTGACCACACACACTCTTGGAAAACACACAAGCAGATATGCCAGGAAAGGGGCCAATCAGACTCTCCCAGTGGCATGCCACTGCTTTGGTCTGACTCAGTGTTTGTGGTAATGATGATTAGTCATAAGGTGGCCCCTGCTGTCATCTGTAGATGTGTCAATAAAGCTGTGAGATTTATCATTTAATTCAGCTGTGACTTTATATGGCTCCACTCAAACCCAGTTTGTGCACAGGTTGCTGTAGCCCGTCATCACCTCTGTTACAATTTGTGTGGAGTTTCAGTGTGGAGTGAAGGAGAGTGGCCTTACAATGGCACGAGGAAGGGAAATGAAATGGGTCTCAGTCTACCTTAAAATACGACCTTTTCTCTCCCTCTCTCTCTCTGGGTTTCCATCATCTTCACTGGACACAAAGGGTCACCAGAGGGGTCATCATCATTGGCTACATCAATTCATTGCGGCAGCACACCCATTTAAGTAAACGGAATTAACAAGCTCATAATGGTAGCGCTGGCATGTGGTCTGCGTGTGTGTAACTGTAGTAAGTGAGGCCTGTTTAGCTTAGGACCTATGAAGCTATAGTCAATGCAGTGGGAAAGAGGACTGCACTTACATTCCAGGTGCTTTTTCTTGGGCGCCATCACTTCGTGAGTGGTGGCTTTGCAGACAGCCCGGGCCATATCTGATCCCGTTAGCTGGTACTGCGCAGCGGCAATGCGATCCGTGAGCGTTTGCCCCGACATTTTCTCTCTGTTGTATCGACCTCCTCAGGAATTTATTTTACCACGGGACGGTGTGGGGGGGAAAAAAATAAGAATATAACCCAGCTTCTTCCCTGTGGTTAAGTGAGATGAGATCCAGTGAGTCCCTCTCCTCGATTGATAGGCCTGTGACCTTCTGTGTGGGCGGAAAAAAGCAAACAAAATGAGCTGGATAAATGTTATTTTCGCAGCAAATCGTGCGGTCACGTTGATAATATTCGCTGTGGCATGAGTAGACTTACGCAAGGTTGTGAATTCCCCGCGGCTCGTCCCGTTATAGGCTCCGAGCGTTCAGTTCAGCACCTTGGAGAGCTAAAGCCACTCGGTTATGTAACAACCTGGCAATGGGAGCTATTTTCTCACCCGGCAGCAATTATTTAAAAAAAAAATAGGCCAGTGAAAAATGCTGCCCGAGCCAGGCTCCTCTGATAGTCAAAAACTATTTCTGGAAAAAATACGGAATGTAAATCAACACTGCATAGGTCGGTCAAATATCCCTTTTGGAGGGGTGCATCAGCTTTGGCTCCCTTTCCCCCCCGACTCGTCGTTGCATAAAAAAATGCTTTGAATAAATGAAGAACCCGCAATGCAATAGTGGGTCGTCGGATTGCGGCGTTTCTTTCCTCTTTGATCTGTCAGTCTCGGCTGAGAAGTGCCGCTTCAGATGCTGTGGTGCTCTCCTCAGACCCACAGAAAATTGCGCACCGCTCACCGTCGCCAACACTGCGCAGCGCAAGATGCTCGGGAACAGGAAAGGAGAGGAGGGAATTTTCTTTTCTCCTTTCCCCTATCGTTTGTGTATTTATTTGGGCTATCTATATGTCCATCCAGACTCTCCTCCCCTCAGCGGCTTCTTGGACAGGGTTGGATGACACACGTCGCATCCCACGTCTGTTAAAGGGGTGTGGGCATGGGGGTCACTGTAGAGAAATCGTTATCACTATGCGCCAAAGGGTTAATAAACCAGCGTGACCGTGGCATATTCGCTGCTGCAAGTAGGTTGTATCACAGTGGGCTGCACGTAGAGCACGCAAAGTGAGAGATGATGAAGGTGAAACCTTTCCTGTTCAAAGCAGACTCTCGAAACGCGTAATATAGGCACCGTTAAAATATGGGATCACCTGAGATATTGCACCTATTAGATGGGTTACATTTTTGGCGCATGAAAACCTACTGATAAACAGTATTTTATGTGTTTATATTTGGGCATACCAGACTTTTTTTTAAATCCGAAATTGCTTTATTCTTTTCAGAACAGATAAAATGGGGGGAGGGGGCTGTATGCCATATGGTGAGCTGGTGTATTTGCGCTGTAGCGCATCCCTGCATGAGACTATTAAGAAGAGGAGAAACGCGCCCGGGCTCTGACAAGGCACGCTCGGCGTATCGCGTCACGTGACGTACGCGGAAATGTGGCCACGTCGTCAATGAGAAGGAGGAACCGGAGACACCAACAGGAAGCTTTTCATTGACTGCACTGTAGTGGAGGTGCTTCAGAAAACACAGCAGTAAGTGAAATAAAAACAACCTAATGCATCACACAACGGAAGTTTTGCTTTAAACGCGATGTGTTTATTGTAGCGTCTTTGTTTATGTGTCTTGATACGACTTTATAAAACTTGTTTTACAGGGAAGAAGTAAGCTGGTCTGCCATTCATTTGTTGTGCTTCACCTTATTGAGCTTATCTTTTTAATAGGCTGCAGTTGGCTGCATACTTTGCCCTCTTGACGTGCTGTCATTGTTCAGTCGTTTTTCTTTCAGTGGATGTTTTTAGCCGATTTATTGTGTTTTAAATATGCTAAAAAAAAACAAACATTTTAATAAAGTCAGTATTGTTCATACCCTTGCAATCTGGGCATTTTCTAGTACTCAAGGGATCTGATTTAATCCAGAGTGCTCAATGGCAGAACGCAATAATTGCGTTTAGTAAAGTGGCCTGCTGTACCTAAGTGCAATTCTGAGAATTTTTTTTAACCATTTTCTCCCACTTTTATCCTTGACTCCACTAAAATCTGGAAGGATATGTTGTAGCTGTCCAAGCAAACATTAACTTTCAGGGAACATTCTCTATAGGTTCCCCGAAGGTTACAGTGTTTGCAATCTAATGTAAAGGTGAATTTTGTAAAACCTTTAAAGAAAATGAATGCATAGATGGATGGATGAACCTTTTAGAAAATGTTCCCTGAAGAGGGCTATTTTGTGAAACCTTCAGAGAGCCTTCAGGAACCTCCAGGGAACGTTCCCCGAGGAGTTACCTGAAGGTTATTTTGCGAAGCCTCCAAGAGGACCTTTAGAGGGAACGCTCTCCGAAGATTTCCTCTATAAGTTTTGAAAAAAAATAACCTTCAGAGAACTTATATAGAATGTTTGCTAAATGTTTTGGTGTTTGCAAACTTTTTGAGAATATTCTCTAAAGGTTGTTTATGTAAAACCTTTATTTAACCATCATGAAACCTACAGATTACCTTCAGGAATCTTCAGGAAGCATTCACTGTGGGGTTTACCTGGAGGTTATTTTTTGAAACTTTAAAGAGGAACTTCAGAGGGAACATTCTCTAAAAGCAACCCCTAAAAGTTGTACAAAATTAAATCTGTAGAAAAAAATCTTGTGGAACCTTCCCTAAAGGTTACAAAAACTGAGAACCTTTAGGGAATGTTCTGTAATGGTTTTTTGTGAAACCTTTGGAAGACCTTTAGGGAACCTTCAGCACATCTTCAAATGTTTCTCTGTTCACCGAAGATTGATGATCAGTTAAAAAAAATAACATTTTTTGTCATTACACATCAGTTTATAAATGGTTGAAATCAGTTCACTTTCAAACTTCTAAAATATATACATTATTATAGCATGTCTCTGTAACTTTAACCCCTTAATTTTACTGTGTAATAACAACTTTATGCATCAGTAATTTAATTAAGGTCATAACTTTTACTAAAAATAAGTCATCTACATTGTTGTATTGCTGTTTTCTTACCTAACTAATGGACCTTAACATTTTCTGATGTTTTAGTGATGGCTCAGTTTGAGGAAGTGTCAAAGAAGTCCAGTCTGCACCCGAAGCCTGCAGGGCTTGTTTTGCAGTATGGCACTGCTGGCTTCAGAACCAACGCCAAACAGCTGGACCACATCATGTTCAGGATGGGTCTGCTGGCCACACTCCGCTCCAAAAAGACCAAAGCCACCATCGGTGTCATGGTGACTGCATCACACAACCCCGAGGTCAGTCAGGGATTCATAAGTATAAAAGCCTATTATTCAGCTTCATCATAAATATCATCATAAATTACAGCTTCAGCCCATTCCTGTTTGTCTCTTCATGTCTGCACTTGTGTAGGAAGACAACGGGGTGAAGCTGATTGACCCGATGGGGGAGATGGTGACACCGGACTGGGAGGGCTACGCCACCCAGCTGGCCAATGCAGATCAGGAGGATTTGCTCACCGCTCTGAAGGACATTATAGAGAAGGAAGCCATAAACATGAGCCAGGAGGCCAGTGTGTTTGTGGGAAAAGATACTAGGTATAAAATCTTACCTGTTACTTCTACAAACAGATAAATACAGAAATTGATTAAACATAAACCTACTTGTAGGGGTAGAATAGGTTCTTTCACATTCATATCCTCTGCCTGTAGGAGCAGTAGTGCCAGCCTTTCACAAGCAGTACTGGATGGAGTTTCTGCTCTTGATGGTAACAGCAAAGGTAAGTAAGTAGAATAGATCCCTAAAAGCCCACATTCCTCTGATTGGCTGCCCCTCGCCTGAGTTTCAAAAAAATATCAGCAGAAAAAAACATAACAGGCCTATATTTTTGTTTTTTTACACATAAATACTTAGAAATGTATTTGCCTCCTTGCTTTGCTTAGTGAATTTCTTATTGTTTGTGCCTCTTCTTGGTCCTTACCTGCCTTTTTATTCTTTCCATCTGTCCTGTCAGACTATGGTTTGGTGACCACCCCTCAGCTCCACTACATGGTCTGCTGTCAAAACACACAGGGTAAATATGGAGAAGCCACGGTGGAAGGATACTACAATAAACTCTGTCAAGCTTTCATTCAGCTCACCAAGAATGTAAGAAAACAGGGCGTGTCATGTGTTGTGTTGTGCCTGCATTCAATCGCTGTATGTTTGTTTACATGGGTGTGTTTTTACAATATATCCGTTCACCAGGGAATTACTCCTTTCTTCCTTCCCTCCATGTTTTTCCTTTCCATTAGACATCCAACCGCACGGATGACCAGAAGCACCTCTACCTAGATGGTGCTAATGGCATTGGGGCTCTGAAGGTGCGTCAGATGGAGAGTCACCTGAAGAAGGAGTTACAGATTTCTCTTTTTAATGACGGCAGCAAAGGAAAGCTGAACCACCAGTGTGGAGCCGACTTTGTGAAAGTGCAGCAGAAACCCCCGACAGGTGCGACTGTTTTGTCTAGGCACACTAGCGGATGGCAATCCTGCATGTTCTTTTCAGATGTGTGGAGCAAAGATCAGACTGGCTTAAAAAGGAAAACAAAACAGTGCAGACATTAGTAATCTGCAAATTGCTGTAATAAAGACTTAGTTTTAGTCATAGCATTGCTCAAGTTTGCATCTAGATTGATGACCAAGTTTCTTTTATTTGAATTTACTGTTTTATTGCCCATCTCTGTAATCAGATCTTGTATAGGAAAAGTGTGAAAAGATGGATATTCTTTTTAATTTGCAAGATCTACCTTGCATCTCTTTCCTTCCCAAATGAAGGCATTGAGATTAATCCAGGAGAACGATGCTGTTCCTTTGACGGCGATGCTGACCGAATAGTTTATTACTACACTGACTCTGAAGGAACATTTCACCTGCTGGATGGAGACAAGATAGCTACTCTCATCAGCACTTTTCTCAAAGAGCTCCTCACACAGGTATACTCTCAGAAAAACAAACAACTAAACCAAATATAGGCACACACTTGCTAAAGATTTTTTTTTTTCCTTTGATCGCACAGGCTGGACTAGACTTGAACATAGCAGTGGTGCAAACTGCTTATGCTAACGGAAGCTCGACACACTATCTGGAGAACACTATGAAGGTGACAGAACAGTCCACAGACAGTACAGGTGTGTTGTTTTGTGTTTATATGGAGAGGAAAGTTCTCACAGATTTATGTGTTACTTAGGTCATAGTGAGGTGTACGAAGACTGGAGTGAAGCACCTTCACCACGCGGCCCAGGAGTTTGATGTCGGTGTGTACTTTGAGGCCAATGGCCACGGAACTGTGAGTACACACACGTACATAAATACACTGAAAATCACCAGTAAAGCCTACCTATCCTGGTGTTTCTATAAATTATTAGTAACATCTTAAAGTGTCTAGGGTCATACTGTGTTTGTGTTGTGCTCAGGTGTTGTTCAGTAAGGCAGCTGAAGAGAAAATCCAGCAGCTACCCAAGGACCCCAACACCAATGACGAGAGGAAGAGAGCGGCTCTCCTGCTGCAGAACACAATCAACGTCATCAACCAGGTTCGCTCACACAGACATCTGGACGCTGAACTGAAGCCATGCAAACACCAGAGTTCTGTTGTTAATGTTGATATTCCTTTTAAAGACTGTAGGAGATGCCATTTCTGACATGCTGCTGATTGAAGCCATACTAGCCATCAAAGGGATGACTGTCCAGCAGTGGGACGCCATCTACAGTGACCTGCCAAACAGGCAGCTTAAAGTCAAGGTACACATACTGTACAGTTATGTATTATAACCAGGATATAAAGTGTGGTTGATCTTGGTAACTGTTTATGTGGCCTGGAAGAGAAACAAGGAAAGAACGCATTACTGTACATTTCATTCAGCCGCTTCCTTTGGCAGATCCAAATCTCGTACTAAGTCCTTTAACTCTAGCTGAGTGAACTGGGGGACAGATGAGCTACTAGAAGATGGATCTTCAAAGTCCTCATCACTACAATGTTGTGCATCTGGAGACAAAACATCATCAGACTCTTCACTCTCATCAACTAAGCCAGTAAAAATGGGAGGTGGTATTTCATCTGAATGTGGTGCAGGTCTCATTGCTGATGGCAGGTTAGGGTAACTGAGAGATGATTTAGTTTTGGAACTGTATCCAGAAATATTGACTAAACAGAAGCAGCAGTCAAAGTGATTCTGTGGCTCCCTCCATACCATTAGAATACCAAAACCCAAGCTCCTTCTCTTTCCCTTAGTCCATGCTCGGAGGTTTTTGGCAATTTCATACCAAAATAAGCAAAGTCTGCCTTTTTTCACAAAATCCGTTATGTTTTGTCGCTGTTTGGGTGTAGTGAAGCATCCACAGATATAGCAAAAACATCTGGTTCATGTTTTCAATTGCGCTTGTGAAAAAATGTGACGTGATAGAGCGAAATGGATATTATTTTTGAAATCAGCAACCCAAAATTAGTAAAGAACAAGTGTTAGAGTTCATACAGCAAATACAGCTCCGGAAAAAATTAAGAGACCACTGCAAAATTATCAGTTTCTCTGATTTTGCTATTTATAGGTATATGTTTGAGTAAAATTAACATTTTTGTTTTATTCTATAAACTACTGACAACATAACTCCCAAATTCCAAATACAAATATTTTCATTTAGAGCATTTATTTGCAGAAAATGAAAAATGAAAAATTTCACAGTGGGTGCGAGACATTGTGAATTTGT
>VUQI01063106.1:12049-49697 GCA_015106735.1 Paratilapia polleni | reverse complement strand
CAGGGCGAGAGGCGGGGTACACCCTGGACAGGTCGCCAGTCTGTCACAGGGCTAACACAGAGAGACAGACAACCATTCATGCTCACATTCACACCTACAGCCAATTTAGAATCACCAATTAACCTAACTTTGGACTGTGGGAGGAAGCTGGAGTACCTGGAGAGAACCCACGCAAACATGGGGAGAACATGCAAACTCCACACAGAAAGGCTCTGGCCAGATGGTGGATTCAAACTCAGGACCTTCTTGCTGTGAGGCAACAGCGCTAACCACTGCGCCACCGCGCTGCCTGACAAAAGCACTTAATAATTAAAACCAAATTGGTAATTTTAGTTATTGCCTGGGCTTTGAATGACACTCGTTTTTTAGTGGTTAATGTCATGCAGACAAAGGGAAATCAATTTAATGAATGGTCAGGTTAATTTTTAGCAGCACCTGAGATCCTCTAAAATCAAAAGCTTTGGTTCCTCAAAGGGTTTGATTAAACTTGGCTGTCTCAGTGCATACTAATGTGATGAAGTGTACCAAAAGTGTCCATGCTTGATTGCAATACAGTTATATTTTGTCTGCCATTATTTTGAATAGACTTTCATCTTTTTGCAGTTGAAAGAGGAAGTTACAACTGACACGTATTTATGTGATATTGTTGGTATTGTTGCACTTAAAATGGTCCTGAGACGTTTTTTGGAAGCAAAGGATTTGAATCAGCACAGAGTGCCCAGGGAAACATAACAAATGATCCTAATTCTAACAAATTGTTGTAATGCCAGTGGGCTTCTTCCCAGTGGTTCTTTTATAAATTGGGACATAATGCGGCAGTAAGTCAAAGCATCCCTCATTTTTTATGGGACAAACTCGATGATCTGTGTGCTGAGTGTGGGCTTGAAGACACACACAAGTACACTCAGACTCTTGCAGGCACATGCAGACACTGCACCTGCAGAATTGTAGGCCTAGCTTGCTGGCAGTAGTGGGAGGGGATATAAATGGCCCATAGCGGACCATTCCCAGCGGGCAGATAGCGATAGTCAAGCAAGTTCAAGGTATAATCTCTGTTGGCCCATGAGGGGGACTAATGAGTGACTGGAAGAACGGGGAGGAAGATGATTATACTTTACATACTAACCTTGGCAACTGGGCCTGTCCTTTAATGACGGCATAATTCAGCGTTCACCTTGGGAGACTGCCATGGGTTTTGGTTTATGAGGTCACCCAGGTAAC
This sequence comes from Paratilapia polleni, assembly GCA_015106735.1. Classification (NCBI taxonomy): domain Eukaryota; kingdom Metazoa; phylum Chordata; class Actinopteri; order Cichliformes; family Cichlidae; genus Paratilapia; species Paratilapia polleni. The sequence goes on along the minus strand of VUQI01063106.1, from coordinate 48,476 downwards.
CTCAATCATTCAAGTGCATGCTCTGTCTTTGCTTCAGTGACTTCCCTCAACACACACACACACACATACACAGGCACACGCACTGCCCTCGTGTTAGAGATAGGCTGCCTGCCGCCGCCACCACCAGCGGCAGAACAGGTTAGATCACAATCTTGCTTTACTATACCCCCTGTCTGAGATCCTTGTGCTGGGCTGACTTGTTGTTACGAGTGGATTGATAGATGCGCATATAACTCAGGATTAATCTCCCAGTTAAAAAAAAAAAAAGAGAGAGAGTTTGAATTGGAAATGTGGACTGTGCGTAACCCATACAATAACATCGTATGACAAGTTACTCTTTTTGTCATCAAAGTGTCATATTTTACTGAAATCTAATTGCAGGTTTTTTTTAAAGAAAGTCTGCAAATTTAGTGTTTGAACTGACCTTATAGAATAAAGATGAAAGGCCGACTGTAAATAACTCCAGTATTTTTAATCACTGCATTTATCACTATGCCAGCAGTCATTTGGCATTTTGTGTCACCTTTTTAGTTGCTATCTTCTTACATATGGAAAAGTCTTCAGCCGCAGTAGATGTGAACAGAAAACCAGGCAGATATCGTTCCTTTGATCAATAGAGAGGTTTTAGCTGAGCCACAGCAAGATGATGCCATAAATCTAAAGATTTCAATATTCTGCTTTCTAAATGGTACTTTTAAATCTTTATTGTGTGATTTGTTTATTCTTGCTGCTGCAGTGATTTTCCTGCAATTTTACTTACCTTTAGAGTTGCCATTTTTCTGCTGCTAAATCTCTACCCCCGACCATTACTAATTGATACTAGATCTTATTACATATTGATCAAAAAGAGGCTGTGCCACGTCCGAGAACATCGTCTAATTAGATGATGTATATTTCATATGGCTCTTTTGCAATACAATACAACACACTGATGTATTAGAATATCCATTATTCATACAGGACGCCAATACATTTGACATATTTATTTTTCAGTCTGCCTTGGCAGCCAAGCTATTTCAGAAGATGCATGCATTTGACTCTAATTTTTGGATGCATTGTGCGGGTGTGGCAAAGTGGATCTCTTGTCTACATTATTAAAGGCCTCAGATGTGTTTTTCCTGTTTTCAGCTGATGGAAATATATTATCATGAAGCTGTGGAGAGCTGGAACAGCGCATTGTATTAACAGCTCCCGACTTGCTCTGGTGCAAAGTACAGGATGAGTATGCTTGACTCTACAAATATTGCCTGTGCTCCCCTTGTATACTGGAGAGGAGGCAAAGCTTGCATGTCTGCGCGGTGATCAGAGCACAGTTTATATTTCAAGTGTATGAAATCATCATTCGCACTTGTTATGTTAACTCTGTTGAGAGCACAGAGATTCAAATGACCAGAGGGTTAACATATAGGGGAAAACATACATTTAATAGGAGTAGTAAAATGAGGATTTAGTCACAACAAGGCCACTTTCCACAGCAGCCAAACCTACAATAAAAATGTTCTGCAATAGCTGGATAAAGCAGATTTTAATGTAAAAAGGCACACAATTTATAGAGGCTGCATTGCTGAGACTAAATTTTAGAGTTGTATACCTTTGTCCATACAGAAGGGTATTTATTTTTTGAATCTCCTTATGTGACTTTTTGTATAAAGTTATATCAAACATGGCAAAAAGCTTACTGGCTGTGCAAATTAGGAGTGCGGTTTTTATCAAAACCAATCAGACGCATCATGGTAATCCATAAAAGTTACACTAATGGAATTTTTTGACAATGAACATACTGTACAGTGACAGTGAATTTTGTGTGAAATTACAGCTACTCTATCACTCAATCTTCTGCCAACTCAACTACACTCAGTACTTAGTCTTGTCAGATTTAGCCATGCAGAGTCTCTTTAATGACGACTTTTAGAATTTACTGAGAGCTTTGATGTGAGTTGGCAACTCAGACTGCATTCAAGCACCTGTCACTATTTCACATTCGAAAGAGGGAAGATGGAGAGACAGGCAGACTGAGAGACTAGCAGGTGTGTGCTAAGCCTAGCAGTGTAGACAATATACTGTAGCCAGACAAAAGCCAGAAAATGGATACAGGCAGCCATCGACAGAGATGTTGTTATTATTATTGGCAAGTGCTAGTTCTCAACCAGAAGTCGTACTTTTATTTGGCCAAGGTTTGGGCAAAACCGTGGAATTGATCTGGAATTGATCAAAATGCCTGTATGGCTCTCTCATCTAAAGGGGATTTCATTGATCTGCCAAAGTCCTTCTCTATAATTGCTCCAGTGAAGTGTAGGAACAGCAGTTTCAGGTGGATAGGTATCAGAGGAAAGAACACAGCTTGGACAATTTACAGATCCTTAAAGTTAAAAAACCCACCACCACTCACCCAGTGCAGCCTAGACTCCATCAATTACAGCTACATCGACAAACACTGATCTACAAAAAGAGAAACTTGATCACCATAGTCACAAGCACCCGATATAAAACATGATTTTTTTTTAACACAACATTAAATTATGTATTCTGATACAGCTGTAAAACAGACAAATCTTGTTAATCCATATTATCTGCTCATCTCTCTTATCTAGATGTATGCATGCAGGCTTATGTCAGCCAGTAGGTTTAATGTTACTAGACTGCCACCTAGTGAATGCTCATGAAAGGTCCCCACAGTTTCCACAACAGAAGTGAGTGATGGATCGATTCAGCTGCTTTGAGCAAGGTGTCAAAGCTTGTCTTTTACAGACTCTTTTGATGGCAACACATTTAGGGTCTTAGTAGCAGTGACACAGGGAATGATGCTTTGCATAAATCACTAAGAAATCCAAACACTTGACTTCTTTGTGATACATTGCAGTTATTAGAAAAGCTGAACAGGGAGTTTTTGAGTAATTAAAACAGTATAAAGTGGATAATTTTATCTGTCATTGGAGATTAATCAGAATATAAGTTATAGATGTAGACATCTTTATTTAATAAATAAATGACTATAAGACGTCTGCATGTCTGTGATCCTCTACACATAACTCTCCCTTCCTGCCCTTTTCAGTTTTCTTCCTCCTTCCAAAGAAAACCAAGAAATTTACTGCCATTAGGGCAATCTGCAGCCAGTGGATGAGTCGTCTAATGTAGAAAGCAGAGCCAATGGCTATTGTTAAGCCTTCAGAGAAACTGAAACTACTCAATTGCTTAGCATGGCTTTTAAACCAGTGACGTGGGTTTCTGGTGTGACTGACAGAAACTCATAATAATTTTCAAAATACAGAAATGAAGGTTTTACCAGTTGAATAAAAGGAGGGAATATAGAGGAGTGAAATGGAGCACTAATTTACTGTAAGAAATATCACACACCCTTTATCTACCAGTAATACAACTCTTACCCCTCTTCTAAAGCATAGCATTTTTATCTTTTCTCAGAGCAGAAAATACGTATAAGATTTGTGTAAACTAGCTGATGGTTAGTTGAGCTTTTTTGTATCAGGGAGAGGAAAAAAAACCAAGAAGAAAGAAGGAGAAGGAAGCAAGACATTGAGATGATTTTTATTTTCCAGCCTGTCCCTGCTGCTTGGCAGTCCAAACAGAGATTTTGTGTTTTGTGGCCAACATTTGAGCTTAAGTTGACAAGAGAAGAAAGAAAGAAATAAGATGTAGGTGGCTTCAACAAGAGAAGAGACCATTTTCAGTTATGTTTGAGGAATTTGGAAATTTTTATGTCTCTTATTCTTCATCAGGAACCATCAGATTTGGATCATTTTTATCAGACCGTACATTATGTCTCCCAAATATGCAGATGGCAGTCCCTGTCTTGTAGAACTGAGTAATGACTAGGCTGGGTAAGTATTGTTAAGGGACTGTTACAGCAAACCCAATGAATTGCACAGTGGGGGCTAATTGAGAGAGAGACAGACTGGGGCATGATTGCTGCATTCTCCAGAGATGGTTTTGTCTGAGGCCAGGCGAAGGAGAATGTCGCCTTGTCTGTTCTGTGATTACCATGCATCAAAAGCAGATTACACTCATAAGTATTAGTAGGTTACAGATATTTATTCAAAAGCAACATTGCCTGGCAACTGGATTATTCTCTTAAGATTAATCAGACTTCTTATTCATTTACAATTCATCTTAGATTCTAAAATGGATATTAATAATAGAGGAGCTATAGAATGACAAAAAGAAAAGGAGAAAATAACAGTTAACTGTCACGCCAGCTCTGGTTTTTCAGTGTTGTGCTGCAGTGATGGGTTATTTGTGCAGGCACTGGGTTATTTTTGCAGACTTAAATCAATTAAAGCGCTTTAAGGGATGAATTACCCAGCTTTTTACTGTAAGCATATATTCTGGCAATCTATTGAACAATGACATTTGTATAGACATAATTTAATGAACATCTGGTTTTCATTGGATGCCTAATGATTTCACATTCATCTTCCTCTAAATGGCTAAAGTGCACACAATTACGTTTTTAATTAGCTGTGAATATGTTTCTGTCAATTGGAGTGATTCATCTCTTAAACATGAAATGAATCACGTGATTTCAAAAAGACTGTATTTGTTCTGATTTTGGAGCACTGGAGTATGTCTTCTGGGTTAAAAGTTCTGTCGTTAAAATATAGGACTCTTTAATAATTCTTGATATTGCTTTGTTCTCCTCTCTGCAGAGGAGACAATTGGATTATCTTGAAGCAATATTCATTTTCTCCCAATTCACAACATTAAAAAAATATGAGAAGACCCTCCATATATATATTTTATCATTGTGCTTTCCAGCTGATAAAGGTCCCTAATGAATACTGTTTGGCACCCAGTCTGCAAGACCTTTTAGACTATGTGGTGCTGACAGTCATTTCTTCTGGCCCGATCACTAATTCCTCATTAGAAATGATGAGCTTCTTCATCACCTCTCTTTGCAAAAGGTTAGGCCTGGGCCCAGAGGAGGGGAAGGGAGTCCTTCACTCTGGACCTGACGGAAAGCTTCACAAGGCTGCAGCTATTGATTGGGGGCTTCAGGTTGCCTCTTCACCAATGTAGGGGCCTGCAATGCAGCATACTAAGCTGATGTGTAATCAATGACTCATACCACAGCCGCCCTCTGTGCACGGACCCGTCAAATTATACAGTAGTCATCCAATATCTGACATAGTGTGTTTTTAAAACCGCCTTCCGGAAGAATGACACACCAACTTACACAGGTAAATGCACGCAAGCTAAAGCTGATGTGAATGCATGTGCAAAATCTTGCACACTCACAACACACACTCTCAGACACAAACAACCACTGAGTCCTGCAGGGCTACTTTTGATTTTTTTTCTCCCTATGTCCAGATGAAATGTTTATCATCCCAAATACTCTGTGAAAAACATATACAAGTTATAAAACCCAATCCTCCTTAGAAACGGTTGCCTTTTGCGTCTAAGCGGCAGCTGTGAGATGTGGCCTATCATTGCACTTGGCCGGGCAGCAGCTCCAATCTGCCCTCCTCCTCCTCTTCATGGGGCTTAATGATATGCACAAGCACACTCCGGGGCCAGCTTCCCAGAGCATTTAATCCACAGAGATATGATACTATGCTGGATATTGTGTCATCCATCACAATCTCTCTCTTCTCTTCTTATTCTCTTTACTTTCTCTCTCTTTCCCTCTATACCATCATGCAATGCTCAAAGAGTTTGATCAGATGCCTACTATGTATTGATCTGTACAACTGTCTATCTGTGTGCTTTCAACTGGTGAAGTAATGTTATTCCTTTTAAAGTTTAAAGACTGTAGCTAAAAGTGGTTTTATTATTATTATTATTATTTTACTTTGACTCTGTATTTGGTGCCAATGCTCTTTCCTGAGGTGTTCCTGAACTAAGCTCCCTAGAGATATCTTCTCAGTCAAACAGTGGGCTTAGCTCTGTTACATCTTCTTATTTATAAAGTTTAAGTGTTAGCATGTAGTTTTTTTCTTCTCTTTGTCTGCTAAAGCTTAGTGGGTATCACTGCTCATTACAGCACTTTAGTTCTCGTTTTTTTTTTCTTGTTCCTTCAAAACGAATGCTGGTACCAGTGAAAAAAATCTCAAGCTTCGCCTTCTGTGCCTACACCTTTTATATTTCTGGTATTTAGAGTGGAACACTGTAACAGCTTTCAGGTTACCTAATATTATGTACTGTTAATGAGTACTAAAATACATTTATTTCTGAGAAAATATCACTTATTATTACTTTAGCTTTGTGCTACTTGTTGTAAACATCACAGAAACTGCATTAGCTTTTCGCTGTAAAATGCTTTTACATTTATCAATATAAATTCTCCAGATCAGTTTTGTTAAGGCAAGAATGCCCATCAATACCATTCTTTATCCATTACATGGTCCATTACATTGTCCCTATGGCTTCCTCAAAAGCCATTAGGTAACAAAATCTCATGAAGGAAACCTAATCTCTCACATCACAGGGAGTTTAGTTTGGAGCCTTTATCAGAATATGTTGCCCTACTTTCCCCTAGGTTTTACTTAGCAGCTTGCAAGACAAATGGACAGCCATTAGCTGTGTATTAATTACATGTAAAGAATTACTTTGTTAATCAATCACACAATTTTTCCCTTCACTTGTCAAGTTGATGACACAAAGAATAAAACCTGGAAGGCCTGTTCTGTTCTAATGTCTGTGTGCAAACAGGCTGGAACACTGAATGCATCTGCTTCTTGTTTCTTCTAGAGATGCACAGTGCCGCGCCACCCTGCCGAGCAAAGGTTCACAAAAACACCTCAAATAGAACAGACACAAATTATCACGTCAAGATAGATTAATTGCAAAGATTGCTGAAAGACTAATGATTACCACTGTCAGAATGCATAGATGCGCAGACACAGCAGAATAATTGCTTTTTAGCGGGTATCATATAAAATTATCTGTTCCTCTCTGCAAGAATGAATATCAAAGTAGCAACGCATCTAATCCAAATACTGCAAATGATTAGAATGTGTTCAGTTGCCGCAGAATAATGGGACACTGGTGACAAAGTGTTTCTAAGCTCTTTTTATTCAGTTCAATTACTTATAAAATGATTTACACTACCTTTTTCAGCCTACAGTACATGTGTAGTAGCTGATTTAATGAATCATCATTTGGTCCATACAGTATAGCATAACTAATATGACTAATATACATAAAAGTGTAATGTAAGTAGGTGAAATCAAAATAATTACATGTTGTTTTGAATTGCATAGGAGCATGTTATATCTTTACACAATATATACATTATTTATATCGTGATATTCTGGGAAGGCAGATATGGAAATAACGATACACAGTAAAAAGTTGTTTTGAAGAATGTGAAATGGTCAAACATGCCTTTAACTAAATGTAAGACGGCATCTACCCAGTATTTTTAACATTCAGGTTACTAAATCTCTGTCTGTCTGTCTGTCTGTCTCTATGTCCTCAAACTCCTCCTACAAGATCAGGAGTTGAGCAACCAAACTTGGCACACAGGTACATCTTAGGCCCCTGAAGGTTTTTATCTATATCACATATTATAATGTTGTCATGTTGCCTAGCAACCACCTATCAATGGGCTGAAATGACCCATTTGTAGCATTTGTGCAGCATTGTATCATTTTAATTTCATGACAGTAACATCTAATTTATATCTACAAAACTTGAGATATGCATGATATACTATGACATCATCATGTTGCCTAGCAACCATCCCCGAAAGGGTGTTCTGAGTACCGTTTATGCACTTAGAACAGCTTATGGTGTCATTTTAATAACATCTAATTTTCAAATTGTTTACAGTACCAATATTACTTTATATCATTTGACACATTAATTTATGAAGTCAAGTTTACTGTATTGATGGACTGTAGTATGGGCATGTACTAGTATATAAAATGTACTTAAAGAATGTATACCCCATTCTGACTTTGATGTTGTTACTTTGAAACCTTATTAACTGCAAAATTTCATGCCAACATTTGCATCATTTTTATAAATACTATTACATTTAGTCTGGTTGCATTTACAGCTTTGCAGAATAGTAAGCAGAATATTGGATTGTCTCTGCTGGGGTATGAGCAACTGCAGTGTAGGCCCTGAGGCATGGGTATGACAACAGAGGTAAGAACAAACATTTTTACCTCCTCTGAGCTTATGCACTGCATCCTTGGCCAGTTTAGTGCGTGCAGGGCCCCCTGTGAATACACTGTGTGATACCATTGACACAGATTATGGATTTTACCTGCTTAAAAATATGCTATGTGGGAGCGTGGAAATGTCAGGGAAGGTACCCAGGCTCTGTGATTTAGTGGGAATTTATAGATCACCAAATGCTGCTCTCTAAGGGAAGAGAGAGGGAAAGTCCATGCAGAAGGCTCGTCAGAATGCAACCACTGTTTCCCATTTCACCCTGAGCAAGAACTGATATCTGGTAAATTTGCATATACATGTATTTGCACAGATCCAATCAAACATCAAGGTGCTGACACAATTCCAGGATTCAAAGCGGAATACCAACCAGTGTTGCGGCTGTAACTAATACCCACTGCCCAAGGAAGAGGAAGGAAGGGTGCATTAGCTTTGGAACAGATGACATTAAAACTACACAGGAGTTTTAAGTAGATGGCATATAGTAGCACAGGTCAGGTCACTTGTTCTTGTTACAGCTGGAGTGTGTCAAGCAAGTAAAATGGATTAGGGGTGGACAAGCTATGCTGCCATGTACCATTCAGTTCAATAGGGCATCTGTTACACATAGTGTGAATAATTAATTATTTCTCAAAAGCATCTTATGCCCGTACAGTATGTCTGGTAAACAGAATCTTAACAAACTGTCATGGTAGATGTGTGACCAATTTTGGATCAAATCAAGGTAACTTGGAAAAGGCTTACTGAGATAAGAGATTTTTTCTGCATAGAAAATCTCAAACCCTGTGTTGCATTTTGTGCTCTTGTGCTGATATCTCTGCAGCCAGTGAGCACACACTGTAAAACCAAAATGCATCAGTTGTTCAAACCATAAAAAAGTCAAAGTGTAATGATTGCCAAAAAGCTTTCTTTTTTCAGAAATACAGTTAATGAAAGTGGAAAAACACAGTGGAGGAAAGGAAATAGAACAGACGTGGGTGAAAGAATATATTAAGACCTGAATGGAGAGATAGAGGAAAAATATTCCTCATCCGCAGCCCTCAGAATGTGTTATTAGGGAATGATTTCAACAGGCTCTTAGTAGCTCTCATTAGATGGTGTATCAAACCAGAACAAAACTCACTTCTCCTAACTATGTGGAGGAAGTGGATTGGAAAATTAAATGGGGAGAGGAGAGTGAGGGAGCAGTCTTTGCCATGCTCTTGTCACCGTGCCCCTGCTCCCACTAACAAGTCCGCTCAGTCGACTCGCACTGAAAGTCATTCACATGGTCTTTAATTTCACTTCATTGATTAGAATTTAAAGCCCCAGAATATAGCAAGGAAGACATTAAGATTATCTGTTCCCTAAACCATTCACTGAACATTTGTTTTTAAATTGTGGCACAGTATGGCTGAAACCTTGTCTTTTGCGGCCCTAAAACTTCAGAAACTTCAGAACTTTACAAACTGGGCTTGCACTCACAGTTGGGTACTATGTGAGTGTATTTTCTAAAGAAGTATATATTTATATACTGCATGCTGTAGATCAATAAAAGTAACATTTCATTAATCTTGACATGCTGTTCCTACTTGATGCCAGATGCTGGGGACACAAGCTGTCGAAACAATAGACATGCTCTTCAGTGCTTACTTTCCCCTTCCCTGTTTTCTTTGTTTGCACCTCCAAAGACAGCATTACATCTGTCAGCAAGATATGATTTACATAAACATCAAACTATTCTACTGAGTATCTGTCAGGGAAAGTCTTGAGACTTGCAAAATATTAGCATTTCAAGGTTGTATTTACACCATGTTCATATCTATTTTGCATATACTATTTTTGTGTGTTCTTAATTTACACTTATATGGTTGCCTATGTCTCTGACCAAAGCCAGAGTGTTGATATTTTATATATTAAATTACTTGGTCATTAAATACCAGTAACATCAGTTTTTTTGCTGAAAAAGGAAAAAACTACACAAAGAACTCAATACTGGACACTCGTGAAGTAAGATGCAAGAAAAAATATTCCAAATCATGCAAACATGCAGTATTGTGATAGTGATGAAAAAAGTCACTTGAGAAAGGAATTACAAATAGCTTTAGTTCCAGTTTATCCAGCAGCTGTATGCAATCACATCTTTAAATGGAAATTACACGTTGGACAAGTCCACAGCTATTTTACAAGGTATTTTTACCACTGATTGTACACCAATCATGTCCCATGTACGGCAGTTTCTGTGCAGTGGAATTGCTGTTAATATTAGCTCTGTGAAAATTTCCTGATGTTTGTCTACAGTATGTTTGTTTCCCTATAAGGTTTTGTTGGTGTTGTGAAGATGTGTGCATGCTTGTGTAACATTTTATTTTGCATGGACACACTCTGAAAGAGACAGAAGTGGCACTCCTGATGCCATTTGCATGATTAGTTGTTATTGCTTAACAGGGCAAAGCGCTGACCTGGAATTACAGCTGTAGAGAGTGAAACAAATGACCAGCTCGACTGATTTTTTTGCACCTTAGAAGAAAAATCATAATAACACAATTTGTGTTAATAATCTCTTTCTATTTACAAAAGGTTATCTGATTTTGTTGTTATTGTTCTCTACATTCACTCCAATAGTCTCCAATCAGAGCTCTGTATGCCTCTGTGGAGGCAAAATACCATTAAAAATACATGCATGTATACACAAACCCAATTCCTTCTTTACTGTTTGAACTTAAAAAGCATGTGAAGACATAGTGTATGTTATGGCTACCAAGAGCCTTAGTTAAAACATTACTTTTAAAAAGGACATATTTTGATGATGTTGGTAAGTAGTGTTGAATGATGGCAGTTGTTCTCTTTACCACTGCCAATGAAAATCTATTAGATGTGACTCAGACATAAATCGTTTTTACAACCAAGGTACTTTCACTCAAATGAAAAATCCACAAGTATCATTAGCTTGCATAATGTTAAATGCTAACTTACAATTAAATTAGTTGACTACCTAAACGGCTACCGGAGGAGTAACCTGGCCCTGTTATGGGTGGCCAGATCCATAGTACTGAAAATAACTTTGTTCAACATTGGTGTAAGGGTAACATTACAATATGTATGAGTAATGCTGATATTTCCTACTATTTTAAAAGCACAGTACATTGAGTAAAGCGGGCAAAACAAATTCTCGGTGGAGAAATGTTTCTGTTGGAAACATTGTTTGAAATAATGTAAGCACACAACTCACCAAAATATGTAAAACTGTTCTAGACTGGTCTTGACTTCTGACTTCCTTGTGGACCTCCAACAGGCTATATGGTCCTCTGATCTTGCATCTTGTACTTCAGGTAGTGTCTAGCTTAATATTGTCTGTATATGTGTTATTTTACTTTGCTCAAGTGCAAGAATCGATACTCTATGAATTTTTAAGCTCATCTTGGCTTTGGGGATAGCCTGTAACTTGTGGTACTGACAGTCTCATCCATACCTTCAGTCTTTACAAAAAGCTCTGAGTTTGTACCACCAAACCTCTATTGATGAGCCACAGGAAGGTGATCTGCAGTGTGTTCAATAACGGACGTAGTTTTTCCTGCCTTCATTGTTGGTTTAAAACAAACTGAACTCTGTAGACATTGTACATGCGCATGGCACCACTGTATTCATTCTTTAAATTACCTCAGCTCTCTGCTGTGTTCAGACAAATAAGTATTAAGTGCTGGAGATGGATCTGTAAAAAAGGTGTAGCACATCTGCCAATAATTGAAAAATGGCAGTGCTGAGGGTTTGATTTAGTTTTACATTGTTCCAGTTTAGTAAAATGAAGAGTGAAGAGTAATAAATTGCAGATGTAAGCTTGAATGAATCCTTTTGATTACTGACCACTTGCAGATGTACCTTAAAATAAAGTTTGGCTGGCGTAACAGTTTACAGACAGCAACTGGCATGCCTGTGATGCATTTTGGATGAGCACCAACTTACACAGACTACATAATGGCCTGCTTTGCATTTTCTGGATCTTCAACTTTTTTCTATTTCAAGTTGACATCCTCAACTCTACACATCGAACTGGCTGCAGAGAAACTGTTTAGCTAAGCAGCTTGAACTTTGATTGCTGGGATTTACTCTTGTAAATGTGCTGCAGTGAACAAAGTAATTTAAGTAATAAAAATGGAACAAAAGGAAAAAAACTTTAGACCACTTTAAATCTATATTTTTTTAAAAGACTTTCAGTTTATAATCTGATTTTGTAATCTTAATTTTTATAAGTTATAATATTTTCTAAGCAGTGGAAAATGTGGATGATGGGAGTTGTTCTCTTTACCATTGCCAGATATGTAAATATTAAACTACTGTACAAACATATTAAGTTTGTGATTCAGATATGACTTCATCTCAGTAATAAATTCCATAACTGCTAACTGCAAAGTACCACATGGTCAATTTAATTAGTTAATTAAAAAAAATATAACTCTGTTATTGCAATTTTTCATGAAAAGCCCTCAAGTTATCTCCAGGCATTGGCAAAAGAACCTGCCCCTGATTTGAAATGTCATGCAGCAGGAGCTAGACATAAAAGAAAATAAACAAATAGACTGGTTTAGAATTAGTGAAATATAACCTAAACATTCACACCGTAAGTCTGTTTTTGAGAACTTTCAGAACAACTGAAAATGTGTAGATATTTAATGTTTGAAGGAATGGTACTGCCTGAATGCTAACAGCTTTGGAGTTTTGTGAATTTTGAATTCCTGGAATATGACACATTATTGGTGCAATAGAAGATGAGCAAAGCCAGCCAACTCTTCTTCCCAGGGTGGCAAATACTACCATTTTGTCATAGTAACTGGTGTCTCAAAGTTATGAACAAAGTGTTCTTTGGCTTTTGGGGCATGACTTACCAGGATTAGGCAATAGTGAGATGGGTCTTTCACTCCCAACTCATCACAATTCTTCTGTGTAAAGTAGTCCTTAGCATCACATTCAAATGCACTGATTAAGTCAAGTTTTTCAACATGCAAATGAAAATCATGAAAACAACAAATTGCCCAAAGAAGACACAAGCTGTGGTTTCTGGTTGACAAACCTGTGACTTATCTAACCTATTAAAGCAAATGTTTTCACTCTTCAAAAGAGGATAGTTATCTCTCAGTGTCTAATAATGCCATGGCCAGTGCATCAAGGCACAGATGTGGAAGGGCACAATTTGTGTTTCTTTCAGATGCCAGTAGATTCCCACACAAAAGGCTTTGGTCAATGTACTCATGAGAGGGGACTTTGGATCTCTTAAGAGGAGACTTAAGAGATGCAAACCAAAAGAGAGGAAATACAATCTGTGATTTGAATGCTAGTCCGTTAATTACAAGTGACATATATTGTCTCCTCTCGTCAGACATTGGTTTTACAAACCTCAGTATGGCTAAGCTTGCTTTTGTGTAGAAATGTTTTATTGGCACCCCTCAATAATAAGCTGTACGGGCTTTTTTGCAAATTCAATTTTTTACCGGCACTAAAAGTCCTTCTCTACCTCTCAGAGGCCCAATGCCACAAAGCAGACTTATAGTGCTGATGTTTCCTTAAAAGCCACCAAATTGCATCAAGGCAATATTATTTATACACAGCTGAGTTGAAGCTTAACTTTCATCCTGGCCACGTCAACATCACAAGTAATTTTTAGGCAGTGCTACTGCCCCAATACTGAGAGCATCAAAGTTTTTGCAGGTTGTGACTGAATATTAGGTTCCATAGAACATTTGCATTTACCATAAGGACAGCCTCAAACTAAATAAACTGAGAAGCACAAAGAAAAACCCAGAAGTGCAAAGACAAACAAACAATAACACACATAACCATTTTTTTTAAATGAAAATCCTGTTTCTTTGCATTTCACATTACAGTTCTTGGTCATTTTTTTGAATGATAGTAATTTTTGGTTGCAGTTTATGTTGAGTGCTTTGCATCTCTTCCATCCATCAGTTTTCTCAATCACTTATCCAGCTGGGGTCACAGCAGAGTACACTCTGGACAAGTTGACAGTCCAATCCAGTGGTTTGCAACATTCATTTTTTATTAGTAGACCAATTTAAACCTTAAAACTCAATTGTCATAATGAAATTAAAATCAGGCTACACAAAAATTGGTTGGTTATTGCTGTGCATAGAAACCATGGTCAGGTAGTCCTGTCCTCCCTCTCATGTTTGGGGGTTTTAGTTTGGGGACACTGGTGTGGTCAAAAGTAAGATCCACCTCTCAGAATTTGATGCAGTCTGAATTTCGTCTGACACACGAGTTCTAGTCCTTATCATCAGCTCAGCCTTCCTTACGTTTCCTTGGTGGAGAGAGGTAATACAAGCTGGAATAGGTTGGACTGTAATCCCTGTGGATACAGTGAATCTACATTGGCAAAAGGACAATAGTAATGATATTCACCTAATCTCCGTTGACAGATTCAGGACATGCTTTTCATTAACACAAAAGTGGATAAGAGAGCAATAAGCACTGTTTCAGAGTTTACCTAAATCCTTTAAAGCTAACTGAGATTCATATTCTGGTGTCACCTGTCTCTGTCTGCTCTGTCTGCCTGGGCTTAAGCCAATGCAGGTATCATATTTACTGAGCTCTTTGACATACTTTTTCAGCTGTATTTTTCAAAGAGCGTGATTTCAACAATTGCAGGGACAAAGTTAATTTCACCACCAACCATGTAAACTTCAACTACATCAAGAGTTGCTAAAATAAGTGAGACACATGTAAGAAGATGCTGTGCTTCTATTTTGTATTTAATGAGCGCTTTTGACATTCAGTTTAAATGACCCAAAAAGTAGTTATTTTAAAATCTTAACTGTGAAGAGGTTGTAGAAAGCACTTCAAAAGAATTTCCTATTTCCTAATATGCTGAATGACTTCATGAAAGGGTCTTTATATAATCCAATTGTTCATGCAGGAGAACCGTTAAAATCCCAAAGCATTATAAACATACTGAGGTGAAAAAAACAATCATGATCTAATGATCTCATCAGACTAAAACCGTTCTGTTTAATTAAAATACAAAGGTTCCACTCTAAGTGTATCTACTTTGTCAACAGTATTCTTTCTTGTATGAAAGACAAGCATCAGATTGTGCTGTCAATCATTCAAAAAGAACAGGTGTTTTTCAAATGCTGGCTATCTCGTGCTATAAAGAAACTTTTCTTTTCTTCTTGTCTGGTGGAGAGATCATTGAAGCAATCTCAAAAACGACTTTTTTCTCTCTATTTTTCATGAAATGAAAGGGTGTCAGAGGAGTTTCTATTCAGATTGCAAAGGAGGTAAGAAGAGGGAGGATAGCACTTATTTTTCTTTTTAATTAGCTTCATCTGAGGAATTATCCAGCACTAATATAATGGCTCGATTCATCTCCCACACCATCTGGTGTGAGAGTGGTGAACCTCTGGAGCTGATTGCTTTCCCCTGGTGCTATGTCGGGGTAATAGGCTGTTCAAAGGCTGCTCTGGGCTCGGACAGCTGAGCAGAGGTGGGGCACAAGCAGCTGGCCTTGGCACCATCACCTGCTGCCTGTCAGAAGGCTTTGAATATGGTCCATCCATGCCCTAAGTGTATGTATCTATGTGTGCATACGTGTGTGCTTGTGTATGTGTGCAACATAACTGAGAGTCAACTTTAGGCAGACTATCAATTTCATCTTTTTCCTTAAAAAAAAAAACTGTAGAGAAAGACAGTGAGAGTGCACTTCATTAGGGCCCACATGAACATCTGGGAGGGGTGAGACAGATGACGTCTGGAGATTATACCAGCACTTCAGTTATTTTGCACTTCTGCACGACATATGACAAAACCAAGAAGACACATCATTTTCTGTTTATAAATTGCTTTTTGGTAAACTGTATGCAAGCCTGAATCTCTGTAGCATTTCAATCATTTTAATTATATCTTAACATATGTGCATTATTTTTAAAATTATGTCACTGTCACTCAAGTTTGAATCCAAATACTAATTGTCACAATAGAGAGGATTCATTTGACAGTTTGACAACATATGGTTTGACACATGTCCTCCACATCCTTACACTACAGTGCACTCGTAGAGTCCCTGCATAGCTGGCACCTGTTGACTGTGACCTACTTTTGGTCAATAAACTTGTGTTTAGAGGATGATGCCTCTCATGTTTGCTGAATAAAAGTTGACAAACATGTTGTGGTTGTGATGGCACCTATCTATACTTTTAAACTAAAAAAATGAAAAGTAAAACAAAAATGAAAGGATTACCTTGTGTAACAAACAGAAAAATATCATTAGACTTTGAGCTGTCTACCTCTAGCATCTAATATTAGCATCTCTAATATTTTTTAGCCCAGCGACTTAATTTACAGCTGACTACTTTACAGTTCTGTTTCACTTGCACTGTTCATATCATCCCTGTTGTCAGCAGCAAGGAGATTTTTTTTTTTAAAGCTCTGACACACTATGTGAGTTACCAGACCAGCACCAAACAGCTGCCAGACAACTGACTTGACTTGCATTTGACAGCTAGTCAAAAACCTAGTAGCAACTCAACTCTCCAACAGGTCATAGACTCTGTTCTTACAGTTAGTTATGTATCCAGCCATTTGGCTCACCTTCAGCTCCCTCCCTGTATGCCTTTTAGCTGAGTCATTCCTTGCACATTCACCAAATGTGTAAATAAACCTTCTTGCCCTTCTGATTTAGTCTCTTGATTGATTGAGTCTCTTGAATGGGGTACACCATTGACAGTTTGCCAGTCTATTACAGTGCTAACAAAGAGATAGACATCTACACACTCACTCAAACATTAGCACCACATCCTGTTTAGAATCACATATTAAGAATCACCTCACAAGCACGTGTTTGGGCTAGGGATGTGCACAACTAGTTGACTGGACATTTAAACCTTGCTGCACTTGCTCATTTGGTGCCAGAAATATTAGTCGGTTAAACGTATTATTTTATTAATGTACAGTGGCAGTTATTGGTTCAAAGATGTTACAAGGCCACCAGTCACTATCTGGGGCTGCAGCAAAGGAGTGGATGCTAGCAATGGAAGAAACCTGCTAAGGTTAGCCAGACTCTGACATTGTGTGTTTGCAACGTTATACACAAAGTGCCACACATTTCAGTGACACTTAAAACATGATTTGATTAACGAGGAACATGATCAACGGTTTCATATAGCTCCTAAAATACACAGGAAATATTTGTTTGACCACTGGTTAAGTTTGTCCATTTAAAGTGTGCTCAGTTTTTAATGTTTTTGGTCTTTTAGATGAGTCAATTTGTTTTATTTGTTTGTTTTTCTCTCATTTAAACAACTAGCAAATTATTCACCAGGAACATCCTAGTTTGGACTGTCTGAGGAAGCCTGACCACAGTGGCACAATGAGAACATGCAAACTCGACACAGAACAGCCCCAGCGGCCAGCAGATTCTTTCTGTGAGGCTAACGTTCTAACCACTGCACCAGCATGATGCACTCACTTCGTTTAATAATTTTCAGTTTAATTCAGTTTTATTTATACAGCACAGTCTCTCAAGGCACTTTGTATTGTAAGGTAAAGATCCTACAACATCAGAGAGAGAATCCCAATGATCAGCTAATACCCTGTGAGCAAGTATTTGGCAACAGTGGCGAGGAATTCACTTTCAGAAGGAATAGACCTCCAGCAACCAGAAGACAGAAAAGACAGAAAAGAGGAGCATAGAGAAACCAAAACAACAAACAAGACAAAACAAAACGTGAAGAGCTTCTCCTACTACTATGTAGGTTTTGGACTACCCTGTCAATGAAAAGATAGGGCCATAAGCCTTTTCTCCCTCTGCTAGGACAACAGCAGTGTTTTTTAAGTAAGCATTCTGGAGTTCTGAAGTCTAACTGCTAAGAGGTGATTGAATGACCAAGCTCACCATGGCATTTTTCAAGATATGCAACCGCCATATATCTGGCATTGCTCACACTATTTGCTCTCTACCCTAGCCCTTGTATAGTGTGAGCTGTATGCCTTGCCAGATCCCCCTGACCTTTTCTCTGTTCCTAAGGTGTATGGTGCATGATCTTGCCCCAGTCTTAACATCAGGCTGTGTCCCTAAAGCCTTGCCACTTGTATGACTGTGCCATTGACAGCAATATAGTGCTTTACTATCTACACCATATTCTTCATGTCAGGAGAACTGCATGAGTAGAAAACTGCATTTAACACCCCCTGGAGCTTTTGGATACCTTATTATGCCATCTGGTATAAGCTGCAGTTGCAGGCTCTGGTATATGATGTTGTGCCATTTTGTCTTGGAATATCCAGATGACATTCTCATCTTTTCCCGGAACTCAGAAGAACATGACCAGAATGTACATAAAGGTACTTCGGTGGCTCCTGAAGAGTAAGCAGCGTGAAAAAAGTGGAAAAACCGTGAGTTTCATGTTTCCTCATTGTTATTGCAAAGGGCCAGGTATTAATCTAACTGAGTTGATCACGGCTATGGAGTTCCTTAAACCTACCAACCTGACACAGCTGCAGTTCTGATGGCCTGCTCTGGACACATCTGTTTTTTGTTTTTTTGTTTTTATTACTGCATGCATTGTGTGTGTGCTACAAGCAATGCTTCAACCCAGTCCAGCTCTGGTCTTCTTAATCCCAGTTACAGTAGTAACACTTTCATACTCACAATTATTGATCATATTTTCAAAGCTGCCGATTGCTTGCCATACCCAACCCCCCTTAACTAGTGAGACTGTGAACCTCCCGGTGAATCATGTCTTCCAGCTTTGTGGGATTTCATCTGACGTAGTTTCTGACAAAGGCCCTGAGTTCTCCTCTCAAGTCTGGAAGGTGTTTAGTTCAGCCCTGGGAGCCACAGTAAGCCTCCCGTCCTCAATATAATGGCAAAACAAAACAGGATAATGAGTGGAAGGATACTGCACTGTGCACAGTGATGACTGCATCAGCTCTGGTAATCCTTTCACCTGGAGTTCCTAGCTACCCTGGGTGGAACATATCAAAAACTTTCATATGCTGCACATTCCCTGCACATTTAACAAATTTGTAAATGAATATTCTTTCATTTCTGATTCAGTTACTCAAGTCTATGTTCTGTACTTGGGTTTACCAACTAGCTCTGACACTATCCTACACCGGTATCTACTTTTCTTATGGAAGACAACACGTAAATGATTTGCTTCTACATAATCAACTTGTATCAAGTAAACAGTTTAGTTCACATTTTCACAAAAGATACTCAAGTAAATAGGTGTTAAGTCACTGTCTACATTAGGTCACTGTCTCTCAAAATAACCCTCCAGCAGCCAAATCTAAAACTATAATTATTAACTAGAATAAATAAGTCATCTGTAACAGTAATAAAGCCCTCCAACAAATCTAGGACTCTCTGTATATCTGTCTATGTGTGGTATGTATGTGGGTGTGTTCTTCACTGGTCTCGGTAACCATTTGTCCAGCCCACTTCAGTCTTGGCAGATGTACTCCTGGGGGCATGAGAAAGTGCAATGTCAACTTTGAGGTCATTCAAACAAGTAATCTCATTTTAGGCATCTTGTCCCTGTTGCTAGGCAGTCAATGTCAATCAATAGGCAAAGCATGTCACTCATTTTGCTAGGCCAGAGAGTGTATATAAAGATGGACATAGCCATCCTGACATCACCCACTGGTATGCAAAGTCCTGTTTTTGAAGCTTCAAGCTGAGCATTTTTACCATCACCATTTTAGCTTTTTGAAATCCGATGTCATGAACATAGGCAGATCTGACTGTGAAAGCAAGGGACATTCATGCTCATGCAGTAGTGATTTATCAGACACAATGTATACGAGCCTTAAAGCATCACTATGATTGATCTGGGGACTAATACGGACCAAAATTTACTAAATAAAGATAATTTTGTATTAATAAGACTTGAGACTACTGACTGAGCCCATAAATTCATCAGAAAAATGTTTACTAAGGGCATGGATCAGAGCAGATAAGAGTCACTTTCCCACAGACTTCTATACAATCAGACATCTTCTGGCAACCACAGGAGTCGCCCACTGCTGACCACTAGAAATAATGCAGGTTTAAGGCACTTCTGCACTGGCTTTAAACATTATCATCAAAATGTCATCTTTAAATCCTCTTATGCTGTGACATCATCTTTAGAGATGTCAGATAATTAAAATTTTTGGCAGTTAATTTTTAAAACATTCAAATAAAATTTATAGTATATTTACATGCGGTTCATAGTAAATCTGAAAAGATAAAATAAAAAGCAGCTTATGAAAAAAAAAATTCTCTTGTAACTAAAGTTGGGTATAATTCAAATAGTTTGTTAGCTGAGTACAGAAAAGCAGCATGCTTAGTTTAATACCCGTGATATTAGACAGTATGTCTTAACATTTGTTTGTTTGTATTGGCCGTTGGTGAGCTGTCACAACAATCAAAAGAGATGTTGGGACGAAATGTAAAGTTGACCTTGTAGACCGAAACCGCAAGCTGCAGAGTGACGATAGAAGCTCAGCAAATGTACAGGGTGAGCATTGTCAAAGCTGCCGGAGAATATATGCTAATTAGCCATGGGCCAATGTTGCTTACACTAATTAGCCATGTAGAGCTATGGTGGCTAATGCGGTTAAAGCATGCAAGTCTGGTGAAAGCTGTAATGTTTATATTGTTTAGGTAAACAGTCATCTGGAAATACATCAGTATACTGAAGTCTTTTTCTCTTTCATGATCTAATGATAAAGAAGCGATCCTGCGTTTGGTTTTCCCATTTTGTTTTTGTTTACTTTTCCTTATTCTTTTTCTTTTTCCCTCTCTATTCCAGTGTGTGTGTCTGTGTGTGTCAGTACTTTCATATCTTGCGATGCTATTGTTGCTATTAGGCTACATACAGATCCTTGTAGTTTTTTTTAATCCTTGCATCACTCTTCAGAACACAAAGCCTGGCGTCTGGCTTGTGTTCATCTTCTTGAAAACACAAATGACCTTGTGTTTCCTTAACACTAAACGACATCTTATTTGCATTCCCCAACTTGACGAAATGTCAGGCACAAGCAGGTTAGAGAGTTAGTTTCAACCTGGGACACTCCCTCTGGTTAATACACATTTTCTATTACAATATTATCCATGATGTCTAAATCACATGCACCAAAAAATGCAGAGGAGTAGACTGAAAAGGCAACAAGCCGGAATATGATGAGTTCTCTTGCTGACTGACTGAGCTGAAAATAGTAGCATGCTAATATGTATTTCTGACAAGTACTTTTGGAGACACTTTGATTCGCTCTTGAGGATATATTTTTGGGACAGTCAGCCCTTTTTTATTCTTGTACAGCAGCAGCCCTGCTGTAAAAACACTGCATGGCTACGTACAAGCATTGTTTTGCACTGGTCTTAATCAAGCAGACTTGGAATTCACACCATGGAGAAAACATGTAATAAAAAGGAGGACATGCTTTGACTTAACAGCATGAAGTGTAGAAATTAAGAATGTGTGTGTCTGGAGGTGAGGAGGGGGTTATTGAGAGTATCTTATCTAACAGTTGAGCGGGTTTATGGCTTCTAATAGGCACCCTGTCGGATTGAATTGTAAATATGGAGCACCATTGTGCATTCAAAGGTGTGTACATCGTCTGCTTCATTTACCAGATGCTAAGTCATGACCAGCCCGTTTATTACACCGTGCAAGCCACAATTAAAATGAGGAGAGGTTCACAAGGAAAAAGTCATTTACCTCAGCCCACGCTGCACTTACACACTAGACACAAATTTCACTGTTACTTGAAAACTTCCCATGCATGGAGCACATTATCATTTGATTTCCATCCAGAGTTCTCAATTAAAATTATACAGAGGTTGCATTTCATTACCTGAGCTCGGGGCAATTTGCAGGCCATTAAGCTTCTACCTGTATCAGTGGAGATGTTTTTGAGGTGAACATCTGGGGTTGAGGAGGTAGAGCATGAAATGAAATGCCCCTGGCTCTCTGCTCTGCTTTTTGTCCAAAAAGGGCCAAGGGTATTAGAACGCCATGCATAGTAAAGAGTGTGTTTCTATGGACTGCAACAAATTGGTCTGGGCTCTGAATAGAAATAGAAAATCAACCTTGAGTGTTTGATTCTAAGTTTGTCAGAATTCTTCCACAGAAAAAGTGTTTTATTATAGACTGCTGGATGGAGTTTTGTTATTATTATGATTATTATTATTATTATTATTATTATTATTATTTTTACTAAACTTGTCCCACTTTGAAATACATCTTATCAGTGAACATTTTTTTGCTGTCAAAATCATAGAGTCCTATAAAAATGCAGGGCACTCCTTGCTGAATTCCCCAAAAGGGATCATGATTCTCTATAAAACTGTAATTGATTTTTGTGCCGTGTAATAATAAAGACTTACCATGAAGAAAAATACTCTTATGAGACCTTTTAACAACCAGACCTCATTACACCTTGGATCTAATGTTTTTTCTTTGTTTGTTTATTTGTTTCTTTTCCCTTTTTTTTTTTTTGCAAAATCATAATTTAAAATGCAAACTGCAATTATGCTGCTTAATTATATAATATAATTTGATTGGTGGTGTACTACAAATTATGGCTTACAACAATTATTCTCTGCAAATCTCTGTTTGAGAGCTGATATGTATTCCTTGTGCGTATTTTGCTCAGAATGAGATAAGACTGAAATATGCCCGCAGACTGCAGTGGTAGATAAAAATAATCAGATTTTCATTTCAAGAGATATAAATGGCATACTCATGCGAGTTGCATGAACTTTGTGGAGCAAAATGTTGTTCTTAGATGTTCTTCTGTTTATAGAAGTGCTTTAACCTGATGTGTATGCTTGGCTCAAACTTGAAAAAGTAGGTTTAAGCTGCAAAATTTGTATCCATCACTCAGCATTTTATTGTATCTCAAGGTTACTGTTTGCATTCAAAAAGCAGACTTTTAGGAAATGTTGTATATAGTGTGGCGCCTATGTTTATAATATAAATGCATGCTGAGGAGCCGCAATCACATTTAGAGGAGATCATTCAAACTGGCACATGTAATTTATTCCATCTGAGTTAGCATTTTTCTTTATATTTGAGAGCATCCTATTACATATTAAAATTGCACTGTTTTATATGTAACAAGCAATATCCATGCTTTTCAGGCATTATCAAGTTTTACTGTTCTTGCTATAGAGTCCCGACCTTTAATCTTCTGTAGTTGAAAGACATCAAAAAAATAAAAAGCCAGTCTAATATCTTTCATGAGAAAAAAAAAAAAAAGATCAAACCCCATAGCGAAACCCATACTTAGTACAGGGCAGCTTTGGTGTGTCTCTTTTCACACTGTTGTGAATAATAACATTTCTTTGTTGGGGATTATAGGTCCTTGCAACAGGGTATTCCAAACAAAATTTGCTTGTGACAGCCTGAAATGGCTTTCAGTTTGTCAAATAACTGCAGAGTTGCTGTCTAAGTCATGCAGTGAACATCACTTTCCTTAACACTGTGAGGCAGCTGCGTTAGGAGAGCCCCAGCACATACTAGCTTTTCATTTTTGTTATCATACTCCAACAGTATGGGGATCTCACTGGAGATTTGTATGGTACAAGTTGTATTCTAGATGATATGCAGTAATCAGGCCCTTTGAGTCTCTACTGTCTCTCTCCCGCTCTCTCTCTAGTCTGTCTCTCCTCTTTTTCCCCTGCCCTCACTAAAGCTGGTGAGCGCAGAAGTTTTGCAGTGTTTTAGCATTACATCATTCCACATGGCACACTATTAAGCTTTTGGGAACTGGGAAGACAGCCCAGGCCTTCAGATTTGTCATAGCATTGAGCTCCATTGTTGCACTGAACAGATGAATCGCATGCTGACCAAACCAGCACTGAGCTAGAGGAAATAATTAATGCACAGTCCTCTTTGTTTTCCTCAAATGCAGTGCATGAACAAGTGGTGACACTGTGACTGCTACTCAGATTTTGTCCCTTTTGTGTCAACATTGGGGACACATATTTATTCTGCAAGGGGCATGGCCTCCTTCCATCTAGCCCTCCATCTGCCCATATGATATTCCATCCAGGTACGATGTCATGGCGACACTAAGTTATGCAGTGGAATTTATTGTCTGCACTGCGGCAGATTACCATTGCTTAACATGCCACACAGGAGACTTAAAGAGGCAGCACCTTTTGCAGTGTTGCATCCTGCTGGCAACTATATGTTGGAATGGCTGAGGCATGCTGGGATACCTAGTTTCCTATGCAGTGAAAGACATAAGGCATACACTGCAAGAGAGGAAAAGTGGAAACTATATTAAAATGGCATTCACCATTAAATTTTTTATTTTACCTGTTATTTCAATTTTTTCTTTTAGTTTTTATAGAATTATTACATGCACTGACATATTATCCTCACCCTACTTGGCCATTTTGTTAAAAATCAGGCGTATGTATTGACTATTAGAGCCATTAAAAGCCAGCTCACATGCACTAATCCCTAGAGAAAATTCTCTTTTTACACTTTCTCTTTCTAAAATAGGATGTGCTTAGGGGCAGTCAGGGGAAACATTAAGTTATGTAATGATCAGGTGTATAAACCGACTATTTACAAGGTCAATATCTTGCATTAAATTCATTCAAAGTAAGCCTTCAAAGCTGGTAACTAAATGCATTTTAGTATTCCTTCCAGCCCCATTCTATAACAAAATACAGATTCAATCCTAAATAATTTAACACCTCTGCATTTCAAACAGGGTTATCAGGAATGAGCCTCAGGAAGAATTTGAAGGGAAAGTTTCTTACCAAGCTAAAGGCTATGTAACAAAAGGCTTAAGCTACTTTGAGAACAAGAGATTTTCCTGTTAAAAATGTCTAGTAAGAAGAGAATTAATCTTTTGAAGTTGTTATCTGCATACATATGCTATCAGATTGAGACACCAGGCTATAGGAGGATAAGAAAGGTTCAACTTTTGTCCACTGTGGGCAATCCTCCTGGCAATATGGCTGCTCTGTGGGTTTTACCAGTATGATGCTTATTGCCTTGGGTTAAGCAAGAAACAAAATGTTCTAAAACTTGATTAAATCAACCCTGGTATGTCTCTGTTCAGACCCAATCTCTGGGTTGTTATAAAGTATTGCCTACAGCTGAAACACTGTAGAATAAGCATTGGGCTTTGCAATATTGCTTCAGTGTACTTGCACAGTATTGTTACTTTAGAACTATCACATTTGTGTCACTTGCACGTAATTACCTTTTTCGCACCAGCTTTTACACCAGTTGCTTATTTGGCTACAAAGTGAAGTTTCTGGAAGAGTTGTACAAAAACACAACGGGTTGGTAAAATGATTCCAGAAAAAACACCAATAATAAGCTAGAAATGATAGCTTTTCACTGTGAACTTTTGTTTCTCAAAGATGTATTTGGAAGGAAGGACAGTAGACAATAGAAGGAAGTATTTCTACTTCCTTCTCCTATAGTAATGATATTTGTATCAGAAATTTCGACTGAGCAGCAATGCAGGAAGCATTAGGGTTACTGTGTTTTCTTGTACTGAGCAGCTTGTCATCTCTGATATGTCTCTAAATATCTGTTAGGACCACACCAATCTGTGAAGAACTTAACATACTATTTTTACCAATAATGTTTAGCATTTTCTTAATATTTATTTGATTTGTTTATGTTCAGAAATCTTCTATGGATATTATGGGAGGAAAAACTAAGCAAATATGTAACCATAATATTTTCTCCTTTTTTTCTTTTTTTTTTTAATCTTTATCTGTGTGCTGCTCAGGCAGACAATAATGTAAAATTATTCCTAGACCCAGTAAAGAAGCTAAATTTAAGATTAGCTAATAAGACATTGTAAATGTAATTTGGTAAATACGTATGATTTGAGTGTTATATATTAGGGAACATGTGTTGCTAAATTAAGGGAAACAATAAGTTTGGAAATGCTGCAAGTTAGTTTACAATAAGAAAACATGTTTCCACCAGTGTTGTTTCAGTTAAGTTCTATCAGTGACATAAGTTACGTATCACTGACTGGAAGAGTCCTAGTTAACTAATTACTCCACGGAAAATGAATTAGTTGCATGATTCCTTAATGTGTCTTTTGTCTCCAAGGAAACTCTGACAAAGATGCCTTTAAACAACTCCAAAGACTGCAGACAAACAACATGTGAGCTAAGATAAGTCTGAGGTTCAGATTCTGGGAGTAACATTTTCCTCTGTTCACTGAGACCACATCACAAGCATCTGATCCACGTAAAATCTAAAATACAGATTGTTTGCTAAATTTTGATCAACGATCAGCGTTTATAATATTTATCCGTTTTATTCATGGACATTTCTGTTATGTTATGTTGGACAGACAGAATTTCTGTACAATTTCCTCCTCCGTTGCTTGTTTGCAGGTGACTACATGTTTTTAACTGAGTTTCATCAAGTTTTTGTTATAATCTCACCCTCTATTCTTCGCCTCTGACAGCGCTGCATAAGCCTGACCCAAAGTGTGCAGGGCGTTGGACATTTGTTGGCTCTTCATCCATTCCAAGGCCTTCCATTATGGCTCTGGATGACAGATGAAGATACGCCGATGTTCTCCCTCAGGCTGTAAAGCGTAAGGTCTAACCTTCCGTACAGCAGAAGTAATGGTCCACACCTTTAATTGTCGTGGGCTGTTCATCTTCACTAACAATAGCAGTAAGCAATGGGTCTGGGAAAGAAAAGCAGTCATGTCTGACAAAGGAAGTGATTTAGTTCTGGAGGCAATTCGTAAGCGGTCGTTGCACGGGCAGCAGTAATGTGCCAAGAAAGATCATATAGGGTAAGAGGCATAGCAGACACAATAGTGGCACACAAGCAATGCTAGATGTTTTTTTTTTCTCCTACTGCAAGGATTTATAAGGAAAAAAGCTGTTAAAATATATATTGTGTGTGTCCTTCAAGGAGCTATGCTTGTGTTATTGAAGTGGACATGATGTTCTCTGAATTATGGATGCTGCAAAGACTTAGAAAGTGAGTTGGACAGAGCAACTTTGTTATAACGTCTGTATCTGTCAGAAAACAAACAACACATCTCATTTAAAGAATTGAGCTGCTTGCGTATGTGATTTTTTTTTCAGGGCTTGATGTTT
Source organism: Paratilapia polleni (assembly GCA_015106735.1). Taxonomy (NCBI): domain Eukaryota; kingdom Metazoa; phylum Chordata; class Actinopteri; order Cichliformes; family Cichlidae; genus Paratilapia; species Paratilapia polleni. Next base: position 21,253 of record VUQI01063106.1, on the reverse strand, counting down.
TCTCATTATTCCATTTGATGTCAAAACATCATTTGATGCTCAAGTTTCAAAGGTCTGCTTTTAGTTTTGTATTTCTTTATTCCGTGCAGGCTTCCAAAGAAGCAAAACTGCTGTGAAAAAAATGTGCCATTGATGGGTGACTAGTTTACTGTCTGCATTAGACACATAAAATAAGGAATATACAAGTGTAGTTACCAAATTAAAGTGTGTTCCCTGTGAAAGTTGAGGCCCATTAAAATGATAGATTGCATGGTGTATGCAAAGGGATGCTTTACACCCACAAAACAGTCTAATTGCATTCATTCCTGTGAGAAGTCCGCAAATGTTGAATCTAGATTCTCAGGCGTAATGGCAGCAAGCTGCTAGACAGCAGATGACTAGCTTCAAACGAGTAGCAAGGGGGAGGGTTGTAAAATCTTGACAAACAGTGAGAGCCAGCGTCCACGTCATCTCTCGCCCCTGACAGGCTTCCCCATGCATGAATTCAAAGCTGGTAAAACCATAGCTGGATTCATTTTGATCTGACATCCATCATGTAGATCAGTGTTGTGGTTTCACTGTACTGTGTCCACGATAAGATGTTTTGGCAATTGGCCCATGACATCTGTTAGAGCCAGTCAAGAGAATCTGGGACCAATTTGGCGTTTGTGTCACAAGTTATTGTTGACTTTTCGATTTGAGCACTATTCATTCATTGTACAATAGTCGCAAAAGGACTAGAAATGTATATTAATGTAGCTGCAGTGTGACTGAACGCTTTACTTAATTTGAAGACATGTATCATTTTCTGTCCATGAAGCTTGTCATATACTAGATATAAAACATATACTTTTGATGGAAAATTAGGAGGGCCTGCAGAAGGAACTGGCCAAAGTATTACAGCCAGTTGCCTGGGGGGTAAATGTGTTTTGTCTACTAAAAACCATTAAGAAATAAATGACACAAAATGCTGCAATATCAGTGTGAGACGCAGCCTAGATGCAATTTGAAGAGTAAAGGGCTCTTTAATGGTTACCGCTGTAAAAAAAAAAAAAAAGTTGGTATCAGACTGAGATAGTTAACCACGCAGCGATTTCGTTAACAGCACTGTCCAGACCTGCTTGGAGTATCAGCCTCATATCTGAGTTATAGAACTACAGCAGAACCGTACCAGCTTGTATGGCTGAAGCATGGCAGCATGTGTGTGGAAGGCGTTAGGCAGATGGGATGTGTCTGATATCTCTCACTCAACATAATGAGACGGGAATGCGCTTCACCAATTTTAGGGCCCGACTGATGGCAAGAGACACAGTGCCCACTCATACGGGAGGGATCTTTCCCCTCTTCAAAGATAATGAGATGACAATGTATTCAACTATCATTAGATAGAGACAGGGTTTGGGGGGAGGATAGAGGGAGAAACATTCTACAGCACTTGTCTGCTGCCTTTGATCAGACTGAAAAGCAACTGTCATTCTTTGTATCAGTGCTGGACTCATAAAAGCCCAGCTAACTACTTTATCACTGTCAGTGTCACTAAAAGGCTATAGTTTGTAGTGTATGTACGTTCTCGAGTGGGTGATTTTCCAAACTCACCTGGATTGTTATCTGAAAATGAACACACATCTCAGTGGTTAGATACTGTCCTGCCGCCTGTGTGATATGTTAAATACATCATCTCTCTCTCTCTCTCTCTCTCTCTCTGAATTCAGTCATTTGGCAAAAAATTGTTGCAGTGTAAAATCAATTTGCCATCACCTGGGAAGAGAAGATGCAACATTTTGCCTGACATGGCACTCCATTGCAACATGTCAAAAGTGCCATGTTAACAGGCTTATTTAAGCAGGCTTGACGGGACAATCTTATTCTAAGTTGACAGTTTGTTGTGGCACTTGTAGAGGGATCCATCTAGTCTTTAGTCCCTGTGGTGAAGATCTCTCACATGCTGTTTTTTTTTTTATTCTCAGTCTTTTTAGAACACTGTGTTTTGACATATAAGCCGTCAAAATCCTTTTTTTTTTTTTCTTTCAGGCGTTCTTCATTTAGTATTAAGCCAACTGATCTGTGCTGAAGTTATCAGACTATATTTTGACAGGAAACAATTATGCAGTATTTAGATATAAAATTTATAATGTCTCTGGAGAAAAATGTGTTTGGTGAAATCCAGATTTTTCTGTGTGTAACATCTTGTGTGTGTAATGCAGTGGTTTATGACTTATAAAAACCTGAATGCCCCCTAAATCCAAAAATACTTATTATATAAGAAAGAAACTTTGTAAACATACTCTGTCTTCACAACCAACAATCAATATAGTAAAATGTTTGCAACTCATGCTGTGTTGTTGCATCTTTCTCCCATCACTTTCCATCTCTGTTTGCTGTCACAAAAAGAATAAAATATGAGCGAAAGCTGCTTCTTCAGTCCTAAAAAATATCTCCCCCCCAAAAAAAGCTAGGCACAGAGCTAAAGGGGGAAAAAATAAATAAATAAAACAGAACAGTCTGTCAAGCTTTGTCACACAATTATGAGACATTGTTCAAACTTTTGTGAAGCCGAAATCCTTTTAAAACCTGTCAAGTCAGAAGTCATCTTGTTCGGAAGCTTCAAGCTCCCCTTAAAACTCAGCAAAATGCTCATTTGAAGGTAAGAGAATGAGTTGCCTTAACATCCAATTTCCAAACATTTCATCATCATGTCTCAATAATTATGCAGGGTTATTAGCTCAAGTATTTGTCCTTGGCATCCTTAATGCCAGTTGACATTTATTATGAACAGTAATGGTATTGGAGATTTTGATTTGCCATTCGCCTTAGTAAGAACATCCTCTGCAGTGCAACAGCACCCTCTCTTGATAATTTATAATAGAATTACATCACCATACAAGAGCATACAGTATGCGTGCGGGATGCTGGTGGAAGAAAACTCAAACAAGGGATGCATATTTAGAAACTTTGTCTGTATACCTTGTTCATAAAATACAAAGAATTAAATATGATATTGCAAATGCTTGTTGGACCATGTGCACTGAAAAATGATATCCCATTACTATTTTGTCTTGTACTTCCTTTTGGTGCATACAATCCACTTGTTTTTTTTCTCAGAGCTATAAATACGTTTTATAAGTCATGCATGCTTTATCGACTCTTTTGTAATGCTTCACAACCAGATGAACCAGTAAGGAACAACGCATTTATTCTAATACAGTCAGCATGGAGATATGCAACATGAAAATGTTTATCTCAAACATCACATTTTCAGCTAAATAAATGCGAATTTAAACATTGAATTGTTGCTAAATTATAAATCTTATTGCTTCCAGGAATCTCAGCAGAACTCCGAAACAGTCCAGCTACTCCATCCATTGCCATCTTAATGTTTTATATAGTTTTCAAGAGGTGTTCAGTAACATATTGCACCACAAGCACATTTTCTTGGGCCCTGTAAACTAGAATCCAATTTTGATTTGAGGCAGTGGATCTTAGTTCAGTCATGTAGCTGACTCAGTGTGTATCCATATATGTACTGCAGCTGTTAACCTATTACTAGATTGACTTGGCAAAGCAGCTTAATCTGACAGTGTTGTCTAAGATTAGGAAATGCTGAACTAAACTATGAGATGAGTATACGGACATTTTGTATATTTGCAACTTGTTGCAATCTTTGGAGGACCAAACTGAATAAAGATATTCTCATCATTATGGCCCCAAATTTCTACATATTTCTCAAATTAACTGTACAGACACATACTGAAAAATTCCACGTTATACTTTGAGAGGTGAGGTTAGATGAAAGCTATTACCCTCTTATTGATTTCCCTTATGAGCCCTGACAGGAAAAGATGCAGATAAACAAAAATAGAAAGCTAGAGAAGAAGATTAATCTTTACGTCATGTAAAATAAGGAAAGTACGAAAGGGATTTTGTTCTGTTGTGTGTCTAATACATTGTGTATTTTAAAAAACACCTACAGGTTTCTGAAAGTAAAAAGTGTACATGTGGACACATAAGCCAATATTATGTATGCAAAAGTGATTGAAATCTTACCAAACAAGCTAGAGGATGGTGGGCTGAAGCAACTATTTGAAGGGTAAACAATGGGGAAAAAACAAAGGCAAGCAAAAGCATTTGGTCCTCAGTCTGTTGATGGGAGATTGAAAGAACACAGCAATATCAACAAACATGCTTGCTTGATTTAAGAAGAGGGTACTGCAGTGAAAACAAAACTAAGGTTAATGCTGACAGACATCAAAGTAGCTTCCGAGCCTGTTTAGTCAAAGAATCAGTTATGTTTACTTGAAGAGGAACGACAAGAGTAATCAAAATGTGCCCGCTGTGGGGCCACAGCTCTAAACATGGATTTGAACATGCAGAGAAGACTGAAGTCATTTTATTTATGGGTTTTCATGCTGTACAAAATTATGATAAAAACATTAGCATTTGGCCCCAAAACATGTTAGAATTACAGTTACAAATTATTATGAACAAGTTTGTAATGTTTGATTTTTCTAAGCAGAAATACCAACTACAAATGTAAAAATTCTAATCATAGCATTAGTGAAGTGCTGTAGAAATCAGGTTTCCTAGTGTTGCGTGTAACATGTAAAATTAAAGTTATCATAGACTCACATAGCTGGTTTAGATGCACCTGATTCCACTGTTTTTGTGTTTCTTCAGGGTTTATCCAAAGGGTATGTGATGAAAAAAATTATCTACATAACCCAGAAGGCCTTATATCCTTAAAAATACAAACAGGACAGTGATCTTCATATATAATATTGTATAAATCAAATGAAACATTCACGCAGCTAGCATGCCCAGAAATGAAGCCAAATCAATAGCAATGACTGTAGTCACCAGAGGACACTGGTTTAGGCATGATCCTATAAACACAAATGTCATTTCAGAATTTTCACAAAAATCTGTACAGCAATGTGAAATATCAATATGATATATTTTCTGTAATTCACAAATTTGTAAACCTTTCTATAATGTGTAACAAGACATCTAAGACAAGCAAATGACTTTGGTGTTCTGTAGCTACAGGCTAAAATAAAAGTTAAAAAAGGAAAAGAAAAGAAAAGAAAAGAAAAACATTTGATTTCATTGCTTTACTTCAAGTCTCTGTGTTCACAGTAGTCTCCTATGCTTAAAAATGGATTCTGACCACCCATTAAGGAAAGACACTGGTCCAGTTATTTCTGTTTATTATAACAATTTTCATTAGAGTGGCTATAAATGGACATATAAACCCAAAAATATATTGTGTGAGATGGTACTGGTACGAAATGTTTGTGTAGAAATGTAAACTAACCTGGAGTTAGGCTTATTTGCTCACACTGGAAATTTTAAATGTAATCTTGCAGACATTCACGTTACTTTTCAGAAAACTAGTATAACAAAGCAGTACAACAAAGGCCTGGCACTGATTTGCTGCAGCGTGGCCAAGTCTATGAAAATTCTTGATCGGTTGAGAATGTGGAGAATGTGCAGTGCATTCCAGTTTCTGAACAAGTCCTTCCCAGTGGGCAGGCATGTCCACTAATGATAGAAACACTGGTTTATGTGTGTGTTTCCCTCTGAAAATTCTGGAGAGGCGAGTTAAAGTAAAAAAAAATAAAAGCATGACTCTCAAAGGATGTGTCCTTGATCTGTTGTTTTGTTTGTCCACTCTTCTTAGCTGCTCTCTCATTTGTTATCCATGCTGTTGTGAGACAAAACGCTCAAGGCAATTTCACCACCACCACACAGGCGCCTGCCCTGCCAATGTTAAGAGGGACCTCCTACAAGAAGACAGAGAGGTTAACATGCAGTCTCTCATGTAAGGATGTCTTCAAAAAATCCTGTTGTACGTCATGCTGATAAGAAGGTTTAAGGGTCAAGATTAAAAACAAAAACTAATGCCAAAAAGAAATGCAACTATAAAATACTGATAGGCTGCAGTTGCTTGAGATTTATGCTCTTGTGTTTAACTGGAGCCCTGATGTTACTTGTAACTGGTTCTGGCAAAATAGCTGCAGTTCCATTAAAGTTTTAATCATTTTAAATGTCAAATGTTCTCTCCAACCAAATTTGTGTCATATTTTTATATCTAAAATAATAAGAATATAGTTGATAACTGTGTTTCATTAAATTAAGTTAATGCAATTACCTCAGTCCACTCATTGTTCTGTGCCTCGTAGGACTCCACAGTGTTCAGATATGACTGGCCATCATATCCGCCCACTGCATAAAGCCTGTCACCCAGCAGGCAAACACCGACTGCATCCCGGGGAACACTGAGGGGGGCCACAGTGGTCCAGGTGTCTGTCTTTGGGTCATACCTGTAATGAAAATATTGGGTTGAACAACTGCCGTTGCATTATACTTAGTGTGGTGAAACAAGATTTTCAATAAAAGTGCATTCATTCAGTCAGTTTAAATCTCAAGAGGAAAACAGCATCTCATCCCCACTAATTGCAACGGCCTTATGTTCCTCCTCTTTAATCACAGATGTCTGAATGGTCACAGAGAACTAAACTGAAACATAAAAGCAAAAGACAAAGCTGTCTTTAGAAAACAGCTGGCAGATGCTGGGTCCAGGGAGAACTTGGCTCATCAGGCAGAATTTTCTACAGAAAGATTTTTTTTTTTTCATCAATTTGGCGATATTGAAAGTTAAGAAACATTACACAATTTGCTTTGTATGCTTTCTGAATAAAACAGTCACTCAAATGTTTAGAAATTCATCAGCTATAAGACAAAATAGGTGAAATAAATAATGTGATAGAATGTGTTCGTTAAGTATTATGCACTGTATGTTAAAAGTACATCAGTAACAATGTATATATAAAAGTGAAGCAGCCATGATCACATGACAATGCAACAGAGCTTGTGTTACATAAAATATTTGAATTTAACAGTTAAATAACTGCCTATTCTTGTAACTGCTTATCCAACTTATCCCAGCTGACAAAGTTAAAGAGGCAAGGTACACCCTGGACAGGCCACAAGGCTATTACAGGGCTAATACAGAGAGACTGTACACTATCACTATACTAATTACCAATTAATCTACCAAGCATATCTTGGGAATGTAGGAGGGAGAACATGCAAATTCCAGATTGAAAGGCCCAACTTCACCTACTTCCAAAGTGCACGGAGAAGAGAAAAAATCTAAAGAGGTTGAAGCCCCAGCAACACTTGTAGTATGAAGAACAACTTTGTTGCTTGGCCAATGTATTTCGGGCCGTAGCCTTCTGGTATGATGTTGTTATTCCATGGTGAGTGCATCCCAGAAAGAGGAAATGCTGTAGAAACAGAGTAGAGGTTTCTGGCACAACTTCACCTATTTCCAAGGTGCAAGGAGAAGAGAAAAAGTCTAAACTGGTATAATGTTGTTCTTCCATGGTAAGTGCATCTCTGAAAGGTAAAATGTTGTAGAGACTGTTGAAGGTAACAGCCTGAAATGTGTTGGTCAAGCAATAAAGTTGTTCTTCATACTACAAGTGTTGCTGGGGCTTCAGCCTCTTGAAAGGCCCTACTCAAGGAGGTAAAAACAAGGAAACTTGTTGCTGTGAGGCAACAACGCTAACCACTACTCCACCATGGCAGACAGAATTAAGTAATATATAAACTACTATTAAAAAAAATAAAAAATCAACACAAGTGATGTGAAATGTTTTCCTCTTTTTTAAGGGTGACCAAACTACTGCCTCATGACTAAACCTAGAAAATATGCAGAGATCTGACAGGCCAAGATGAGGGAAATATATAGATGTTTGAGTGAAATGTAATGTCATAGAAATAGAGATGTCTGTATTTCCATCGCAAAAACTAATGTTACATTTATTTAAATCAATACAAAGGGTTCACCTCAGGTTTGTGCAAAGGAGGATATTGTGGCCACCAGGTGGTGCCAGATACTATAACATAAGACCATCTGCAGAAACAATGGTCTCTTTAAGAGAGTATTATGTTGTATAATGCAGACATGTCTCGAAATGCAGGAACAGGGTGGGGATCAAGAGGAGATCCTTTTTGTTCCTTTGAGAAAGTTCACTATCTCGACCCCACCCATTACTGAGCTCAGCGAACGGCAATCCAAACACAGCATTGTCTTCATGTACTCTGAGGAGGAAGAGGTGCATTTACTGACCTCTCAACACAATCGGAGAGTCTAGAACAGTGGTTGGAAGCAGGGGCATCGTGTCCGCCTACGGCGTACAGGAAGTTGTTGTATGTTGCTACACCCACTCCTCCTCGCCTCTTGGTCATTGGTGCACACATGCTCCACTTGTTGGTGTGCGGATCAAAGCACTCCATCGACCTCAGACAAGAGCTTCCATCTCGACCACCAACTGCAAATAATCTGAAAGATTAAACTAAATTAAACAAAACTATAAACAAATATTTGACACAACATACAGTACTCCTGAATCAGACAAGTCACTTGTGTAAGTCACATGTTTTTAAAACTACTGGCAGAACAGTGATAATGTGACAGATTTTAGAAGATACAGCACCGAGCAGTGGAGAACATTTTTCAAAGATGGTTCTCCGACAAAGAGATAACATCAGTGAGTTAAATGTAGCTTGTAGCTCACAGGCCGAACAAGAAAGAAAGCACAGGCTAGAGAAATAGTTTCCTTGTTGTCTATTTTTGACCTAGCTGCAGAAATAACTCTGCATCATATTTAACACTGAATACAGGATGTAGAAGAGCAGCACCCTCTTTTCTCCTTCAGTACACAAACATATTCAAATTAGGGTGAGAGCTGGTCTGTCATTTGCCTAATTTACTTTTAAATTGTGTTGTAAGGCATTTAATACATACAAATACATCAAGTGTTTTGCATTTATGGAGTCTAGATTATACTGTATAAATTACCACACTAATCAGAACAGCCTTTGCTCTGAGCTGCACTGTTGCACAACCACATTGGAGTTTATCTCACACAGACCACAAAGGAAGTATAATATTGTCGAACTAATAGTGCATTAATACTGCACTCCAGCTTTTCCTGGACTACTGCACAGTGAGTTACACAATCATGCTTGTGTTATTTCGTGTTCTATTCCAAGGTTACTGCTTGCTCCAAAACAAGGCAAACTGCAGTGTTAAAGAGTCCTCAATTTTCATTTCAACTTTTTTTTTTTTATTTTTATTTTTTTTTTTTTGTTTTTATTCTTTTTTTTTTTTTTTTCAGCTTAAATCACTCAAAATATGATTTCTGAAATAATATGTTT
>VUQI01063105.1:46534-59019 GCA_015106735.1 Paratilapia polleni | reverse complement strand
ATTTTGTGTGTGTTTTTTTTTTTTTTTTTTATATATATGTGTGTATGTATATATATATATATATATATATATATATATATATATATATATATATATAGAGAGAGAGAGAGAGAGAGAGATGTTAGTCTCTCTTTCTCTAATTATCCTGGACTGAAAATATATTTTTAAGTAAAAATATTATAAAAAATAACACTGAAATATAATCAAAGTGCAAAAAATTAAAATTCCTATGCAGAAATCTCCACTTCAGAATTGTGTAGTTTATATTACTGGATTGTAAGCACAGATCAATGAAAATGCATCCATCACTTTAACGTTACAGCAGGCAAATGGACCCATTTAACTACTTTATACAGAGCTGGGTTGCTTAATCTATAATGATAAGTCCTTATAGTTGGTTACATTTTATACTAATAGTTTGCAAGTAATTAATAATCTCATGTGTCAGATCAATGTAATGAAGTCAAAGGGCAATATTTTCCTCAGTTCAAAGCAAAAAAAAAAAAAGCACCTCAAAATTGTACCTAAGTGCACTTAAATTAAATCAGCAGCTATAGTTTCTTTTCACATTAAGACTTTAAGAAGAAAATATGTAAAAACTTGCTAAATCATGAAGCTTGTTATAAAGTAGATTTCTTTATTAAAAGTTTCTCACATTACATGTTAAAGTATCAATAATAACTATGCAAAAACAATGATAACGGCATTCTGGACAATCTGTTCCTTCATTTTAAAACCATTTTCTGGTCTATTCTCACTTTGGTTGAAGGAGTTTTACTGGCAAAAAAAGTGTTTTATTCTTTTAATAAGAAAAAAGCATCTAAATAATTTTTACACTTTTCTGTAACCTTTGGAGAACTTTTCTTGTACTGTTTCTGTGCTTTTTATGGAGAAAAAGACATGACCTACCTTTCAAAGTGCCTCATGGGTTTCTAGAAAGGAAAAAACCACACAGGCATGCACGCCCACGTGTGTTTTTGTGCTGGTACATTCAACCAGCAGAAGACCAGTCAACAACTCACTCAGCAGAACAGACCCCTGCTGGCTCTGTTGAAGCAACATAACCATGCTACATCATATAACCTTATTTATGTGGAAAAAAACTCCAGTTAGGTTGTAATAAATGTTTTAATCTGTAGTTCCAGACAAGGATTTAATATTGTTTTATTTCTCTTTATAGGCCCTTTAAATCTTTTTTGTTTTCCTTTTTGATGACCCTACACGAACACACAGTTTAGAGTTTTTTTCTCTTTTGTTGTTTTCACAAGTATGGCTTTAGGGTATTTCTTTTTCTCTGATGTCTTAAAATTAAAATTAGGTAAATACAACCTCAGATGAACAACAACACGACACATTACATCATGTTATTATTTATGTCACAGAATTCTGTTAGATTAATAATAACGTGTAACGTGTAATGTGTCATGTTGTTGTTCCAGCCAAAATGCAGAAGGAGTGTGGGAAAAATTAGGTACACCCTTACTGCTTTGATAGGAATTAAGAGGGTAAGTAGCACCCAGGTGCTGGTAATCAAATGCACTTGATTAATTGATCATTAGCGGGTGTGAGCACCTCTATAAAAGCAGAGATTTTTGGCAGTTTGCTGGTCTGCAGCATTCAGGTGTGTGTTAACACAATGCCAAGGAAGAAAGACATCAGCAATGATCGTAGAGAAGCAATTACTGCTGCCCATCAATCTGGGAAGGGTTGTAAGGCCATTTTCAAACAATTTGAAGTCCAATATTCTACAGTGAGAAAGATTATTCACAAGCAGAAAACATTCAAGACAGTTGCCAGTCTTCACAGCAGTGGACATCCCAGCAAATTCAACCCAAGGTCAGACCGTGCAATGCTCAGAGAAATTGCAAAAATCCTGAAAACTGCATCTCAGACTCTACAGGCCTCACTCAGCATGTTAAAGTTCATGACAGCACAGTTAGAAAAAGACTGAGCAAGTATGGCTTGTTTGGAAGATTTGCCTCTTCAGTCTCAAACGAACATGGCAACACAGCTTAGGTTTGCAAATTTGCATCTGAACAAATCACAAGACTTCTGCAACAATTTCCTTTTGACAGACTAGGCCAAAGTGGAGATGTTCAGGCATAATGCACAGAAAACCAAACACAGCATATCAGCACAAACACCTCATACCAGCTGTCAAGCACGGTGATGATTTGGGCTTGTTTTGCAACCACAGGACCTAGGCACCTTGCAGTCGTTGAGTTGACCATGAAGTCGTCTGCATACCAAAGTATTCTAGAGTCAAACGTGAGGCCATGTGTCCGACAGTTAAAGCTTGGCAAAAATCTGGTTATGCAACAGGACAATGATCCCAAGCACAGCAGCAACTCTACAACAGAATGAAAAAGAAAAGAATCAAGCTGTTGCAATGGCCCAGTCAAAGTCCAGACATCAACCCAAACTTCAACCTCATTGGCTGTGGCAGGACCTTAACAAAGGTGTGCATAAATGAACGCCCGGAAACCTCAATGAACTGAGGCCAAAAGAGCGGGCCAAAATTCTTCCACAATGATGTGAGAGACTGATAAAGTTATACAGAAAACAATTACTTCAAATTTTTGCTGCTAAGGGGACACTGATTCAAGCTAATGAATAATAGGGTGTACTTAGTTTTTTTACACACTGCATCTGCATTTTAGCTTAGTTTTTGTCAAATGGACAATGACATGGTGTAATATGTCGTGTGTTGCTGTTCATCTGAGGTTGTATTTAAATTATTTTAGAACTTGGTAAGGACCAGATGGTTTTTTTTATTATGTCCTGATATGTAAAACAGTAAAACTGGTAGAGGTTGTACTTTCTTTTCCATGTGACTGTACTCGTGTAGTAGGATGCGATGTTTAATCTGCAGACCTTTGTGCACCAATAACGATTTAGTTTGATGGTTCATATTACCTTAAGTTATTCTTGTTAAACACTCCATTAAAACATCTACAGATGTTTTGGTACTCTAATTGTTGCTTAGATCATCATGGATATTAAAGGATATTAAAGGTCATAGTTAATATGTCAAATTAATTTTATCTAATGCACAGGCCTTGAAGCCAGAGCTTTAAAAAGTTTAACATTTATACTCATTTTCTCATTAGTATAAAAAATGCCTCTCTCATGTCTGTACACTAAATATGAAGCTACAGCCAGAGCCTAGTTAAAAAAAGATTATAAAAAGATGGAAACAGCTAGTTTGGGCCCGTCCAGAGGTAACAAATCTACCTGTGCTCAGTCAGGCTAGTTTTTTCACTAGGCTACACTCAGCATCCATAGGCTGTAACACCATTCTGCCACAGTATTATCAGGTGAAATGAGTAAAACCTATCATCTAAAGCTGTTACAGTGCAATGTTCTGATGTGAAATTTTGGATGTTACTTTGACACGTACCACCCACCTAAACACTATAGCAGACTAGGAACCCTCCTCCCATGGCAAGTGCACTGTCACACAGCTGCAGCTTCCTCACAGCAGGATAAAGCACACCCTCCACACTTCAAATACTGCTCATGAACGACTCAAAGAACATTACAAAAATCCAAAGGTACTGATCAGGCTTCCAGACTCTGTAGATTCCAACCCGATATACCATCAGGAGGATTTGCAAAAACATGTCAACAGAGGCCTCACCTGTGACACACAGAACCCAAAGGCTGGGTGACCATTGTCAGCGTGTTGGTACCACACGACATCTCAGAGGTCTAGTGTCCAAAGAGGGGGTCCTGATTTGTCTGACAGTCGGCAAGCAAAAGAGTTATATAGATCACAAATTATCAAACTTCTTATTTAAATTTAACAAATGTGTGAATATGTAGAATGTACTGGCCTGTCAGGTTTTCTTAATTAAGCTTTGAAAAACAGGAACACTCTAAAAATATCTCTCTAACTAGCTCTATTTTAATGTTTAACTCATGCAAACAGTTGTTATATGTCCAGAGAAAACTTGGAAAACAGAAAGCATCAATTTAATTTGTGAGTTTCGTGAAGATATAAGTCTCACTTTCTTTCAGTGCCTCTCAAGTAAAAAAACCTCCCAGACCCCTTCTTCTCATCTTGTACCCACAAAACCAAACACATGACACTTGTTTTGAGTTCATCTCTACACCCATTTCAGGTGAATAACATTTGGCAGCTCTCCAAAGCAAAGAATGTGATTGAGAAACCAAAGGTAAGGTTACTCCTGCCTGTGTTATAACACTTGGCAGTGTTTTTGTGTGTTCTATTTGTCCTCCAAAGGCTTTGAGTTCACCACTTGTGAAAATGCCAAACAACATGGCAATATTGAATCTGTGTCAGTTGATGAATATATCAAGGCTTGCATGACATGTACAGTTACATGTATGTTTACAAGGTCACAACTTCTGACACTGACTGATAAATGTGTATGTATAGAAAACTCTGAGCCAAGTAAGTACCTGACACTACAGTTTACCACCTGAAGTAACCAGGTGGTAAACTGTTGTGAAAAGGTGAGACTTGAATGAATAGTACACGTGTCAATAGGGCCACTAACACTGTGTGTTACAATTTGCATGTATTTCATTGTTGCCATAAGTCAGTAAATCATATGACAGAAGAACGTGAAACAAGTTTATATTAGATCTGTACCAATGATTGAACAAAGCTGTTACATTTAAAACAGTACAGGCTATTTGTTTGAGTACCAGCACTATGGACAGAATTTGACATTAAGAAATGCGTAGAAGACTCTACCAAAACAAGTACATTTGTGCATGCCCTGGGAATAAAATTAATTATTTGTTCTTAGTTGTATTTAACTTAATTCTCTTATGGTTTATTAGGGTGAAAATTAAATTTGAAATCTGAAATACGTAGGCCTATAATTTGTTGGACAAAGACACAATTTTTGTAGTTTTGCCCCTGTACACCACCACAGTGGATTTTAAATCAAACAATCAAGCTTTCAGCTTTAATTCAAGGGGTTTAACAAAAGTATTACATTAACTGTTTAGGAATTACAGCCATTTTTAAAAATAGTCCCTATTTTCAGAGGCTCAATCTTAATTAGATAGGCCCAATGAATCAGACATAATATATGAAGTTATTTCAAAGAGTTGAATTATTTTATAGATTTTCGCTGTAATTTTATATATGAGGCCCAAAGATATATCAGTGCAAGTGAGGGAGGCCATCATTAGGCTGAAAAAACAAAATAAACATATCAGAGAGAGAGCAAAAACTTTAGGAGTGGTCAAATCAACAATCTGGTACATTCTTAAAAAGAATGAATTCACCGGCCAGCTCAGCAACACCAAAATGCCTAAAAGATTACAGAAGGCAATTAAAACGCAAGATGACAGAATTATTTCCATGGTTTAGAAAAACAACTTTTAAACAAGTCAAGAATACTCTCAAGAAGGGAGGCGAATCATTGCCAAGTCTACAGTCAAGAGATGCCTTCATGAAAGGAAATGCAGAGGGTTTACAACAAGATCCAAACCACTGGTTACACTCAAGAACAAGAAGGCCAGATTAAACTTTGCCAGAAAACATTTAAAAGAGCCTGCACAGTTCTGGAAAAAATATTCTTTGGACAGATGAAACCAAGATTAACTTGTACCAGAATGATGGGAAGAGAAAAGTATGGAGAAGGAGAGAAACAGCTCATAATTAAAGCATACCACATTATCTGTCAAACATGGTGAAGGCAATGTTATGTCATGGGCATGTATGGCCGCCAGTGGAACTGGGCCACTACTGTTTATTGATGATGTGACTGCTGAAAGAAGTAGCAGGATGAAGTCTGATGTTTACAGAGCTATACTCTCAGATTCAGCCAAATAGCAAACTGCAAAACTGATCAGATAGCACTTCACAGTGCAAATGGATAATGACCCAAACCATACTGCAAAAACAACCCAAGACCCACTCAAGGCAAAGAAATGGGATATTGTTCAATGGCCAAGTCAGTCGCCTGATCTCAACCCAATAGAGCATGCTTTGTTAAATACAAAACTGAATGCAGAAAGACCTAAAAACCAGCAGCTACTGAAGGTGGCTACAGTAAAGGTCTAGCAGAGCATCTTAAGGGAGGAAACACAGCATTTGTTAATGTTCATGGGTTCTAGACTACAAGGCAGTCATGAACGGCAAAGGATTTTCATCCAAATATTAAAGTCCTTGTTTTTAAAATTATGTTAGTTTGTACAATTAATTTTGAGCCTCTGAAAATGGGGGACTATGCATAAAAATGTCTGTAATTCTTAAACAGTTAATGCAAAGTTTTTGTAAAACCACTCGAATTAAAGCTGAAAGTCTGCATCTGAACCACATATTGATTGTTTGATTTAAACAATCTGGTGGTGCAATAAGGTTAATAAGGTTTTATAGATAAAAAGAAGTAATAAGCGTTAATCCATGGAGACAGATAAAGAACTGTTAAGACTGCATTTGTTAATATATATAACTACTGATGTAATTAAAATTTAAAAACAAATCCATTTTAATTAATATAACCTGAAGAAACTGGAAAGGGATGTGGAATTACTTATGGAATTATTTAACCTACTTTATTTTTGTTTACAAACCCTATGAAGAAAAGTACATTTTCTGTGTCTCAGTGTCCTTGCTGGATGGAATCTGAATCAATAATGATGGACCTTGCTCATGTCCAATCATTGAGTCCTCCTCAAGTAGGGCATTGAGTTTGGGCATCATTGTGACGTTCTTCTCTCTTTGTCTTAGAGGTATTTGTAAAAGCTTGTGTAAATGTCATAGCTTTAGAAATCTTTACAACCTTTGAATTCTGTGAAGCTCAGCTACTCTCCATGGACAGTCACACTTTATGACCCATCTGTTGCAGAGCTGCAGAAAAACAGTGATAATACTATGAAAATGTTGACTTTATCACTCTTAGATAGACCTACAATAAATTATTATCACTATTAATTAGTGTGTCCATCGATTTCTCCATCATTTGTCCATAAAATATCAGTAAAGAGTGAAAAATGCCACAGGTTATTTTGACCAATCAACTGATCTGAAGATATAAGACAAAACATGAGCAAATGTACAAGTTTGAGAAACTGGCCTAGATGGCATTTTTTTTCTAAATCATGACCATTGCAATAAATCAGTTAAGGAAAACAATATATTCTATCAGTTTACTTATTTATTACCAACAAAGAATTTTAGTCCTACAGTAAGGTCTTAGTGGATATTATTATATTTTGCAAGATTCTTATAATCTTGCCATAACTATAATCTCTGTCTGTCTGTGTGTTTGTTTGTTTCTTTGTCCACGAACTCTTCCTAGACCATCAGAAGTTGAGCAACCAAACTTGGCATACAAGTACATCTTAGGCCCCTAAAGATTCTTATCTATCCATCATTATGATGTCATCATGTTGCCTAGCAACCACCTAGCAATGGGCTAAAATGACCCATTTTTAGCATTTATGCACCTACAACATCCTATCCTTTTAATAACACGACAGAATATTCTAAAATATTATAAAGTTGAATTATCCATGATATATTATGACGCCATCACATTGCCTAGCAACCACCTCACAGCAGGCTGAAATGGCTACCCCTATTTCTCAATGTGATTAAGTGTATCAGTTTGCCAACAGCACAAACAGGCCAAACAATACTGTAGGATGGGCATCTACAAGTGTATAAAATAAACCAATGTCACTTATGTCTATTGACTCTTAATAATACTTGGTAACTGACCATTTTTAATTCTATAAAAAGAAGAACAAAATCACAAAAATTTCTGTACAACTGTTTGTACACATATTTAACCTCAGAGTAAAACTCCTTCATTTTGGTGATTTTTTTTTTTTTTAACTTTTCTTCTAGCACCACTATGAACTGTTTGTGTTTTAAGTGAAATATTTAATCAAACGTGAGATAGATTACCATTACATCTGAAAATATTTCTTCCCAAAAGAATGGCAGCATCAGTTATTATAGTGACCTAAAACAACTTAAGCTTCTAATTCACATGACAAACCTATCGACTTTGAATATTATCAGCCCATTAAATGGTTGTTGTCAGTTGTCAGCAGTTCCGTAATTATGAATGAGATTGTACATTGCACCTACTAATAAGAAGCAAGGTCAATAGCAATTATTCTGATAACTGATAAACAGAAAGTACCCACATTACATAGGTGACCTGTTGTAGTTGTGTGAAAAGATGCGTGTAAAGATATGTAATGGCTTTTGGAACATGGTAATAGACCTGGTCTGACAAGTTTAACTCTAACCTTGATCTTTTTCTAAATTTAACTGGCAGTTTTGACTAAACACAACTAAACAACAACTGAAAAAGTGTACGCTAAAACAAAAGTCTAAAGTAACAGTCCCACCTGTTACACAAACCTTAGTCATCAGGGTGAAAGTCCACCATATGCCTTACGCCACCAGGAAACTTTCCAGAGCTAAATGTGGACTTTTGTCAGTAATTCAGCAAACACTTATAAACTGTATGTGCAATCCATGCCACTACCACCATTTAATGCTGTGATAATTGGCTGATATTGTTGTTTTCATATATGATCACAGTTGTTTCTCAAGCAAGGGATTTTTATTGTAAGATCATTTTTGTAGTAGTTAGCAGTTGGTCCAATACCTAATAATACCAGCAAAATTAATGACAGCATCACATTAGCCTCAGCTGTGCCTTGTAGCAAAGTTAGCCTGCTACCACACTAGACTAAAGCTCCTGAAGACTAGCTGAGACCTACAAAGACTCGCCAAGATCCCATTTGTGGTATTATTGGTCCTTTAGCTTGTCCCCGCCACAAAAAAGATGAAAGTCTTCTTTGTGGCAGGGGCAGTGGACCGTTTGTCTACTTATTTGTGTTTCCATCATAGATAGTATAAAAATGGACATAGCTGCGGTGATGCTACCCATTGTTTTCTGAAGTCCTGTTTGAAGCCTTGAAATGAATATTTCTGCTGTCGTCATCTTGGTTGCAAAAGCTGGATGTGACAAGGAGGGGCAGGTCTGACTGCGAAACTTCACGCTCATTGCCTAACAACTTGTAGTTAGCCAGTGAGCATGCGGTTTCATACCCCAGATAGCCCTCCATTTTGAAACATAGTATGATCAAGATTTACAAAATAAACTTAAGTTTTTATTCAATATGACCCAAAATGAGTGACAGAACCCATAAACTCATCAGGAAAGAGTTTACAGAGGTCAAGACAGAAAACCTTTTTTCTATAAACTTCTATCTGACCGGAAGTCTTTCTACTATCACAGCTATCGCCATCTGGTGGCCTTCAGATAGGAGGCAGGTTTAAGGCACGCGTTGGCTTCATTTTTCCAACCCAGAAGCTATGTCCATGATTTATACTGTCTATGGTCTTCATAGGCTCTGTATTGAATGAATTCCCATAATACTCTCAGTGTAGCCAAAAAGCTACACAGAAAAAAACAAACGAGGGACCATGAATCTGGATTTAGGCCACACATAAAGGCAGACATCTTACATTTGAAAAAAACACAACTACACAGTAAACAGAGGAAAGTGGAAGGGAGTCAGGTTTTTAAAACAAAGCTTACTTCAGGTCATAAAACTCGTTTATGAGTACAATTAGAAGTTTCTGTAATTTGAAGACTTAAGATTAAAATCTTTATGTCCACCCGTGACTTTATCCGTCCACCTTCACGGCTTTGATCAGCTCAAATCTTAGTCATAACAGACATAGCAGTTGTTGTTGATGCCTTAAAAAGGTAAATATGGCACACATTAGACCTTCAAAACACCAGCATGTTAGTATTGCTATTTTTTTTAAGTCTTCTTTGAGTTATAGACAAAATACTCATAAGTAAACAATTTTTAATACCATCTTGCCTCATTCATGTGAAATTATCATCATAAAACTGAAACAGTCTTAAAACAAGTGGAGTTTCTCAGTAAACAAAGCATCCCATGTATGAATCTTCTGCAATTGTTGGATTATTTTACACAACAGAGAAACACTTACTTGGGTGGTTTCACATCAACTTACTAGTTGTCCTGGCAAAAACACTCTAATTGCACAAGAGGGGAGGACAAATGCACAGGTACACACAGCAGCACAAAGACACACACACACACACACACACTGGTATACTCATAAGCACACAGCTGCCAAAATGTGTAATAGTTATTTGATCAGGTCATGTTGACAGATTGACCCTTTAATGATAAACAGATGTGCTCCCCGGGAGGCCGCAGACCGCAGGGCACTGACTTCCTCTGCAGGCCGTTAATAGAGAACACAGCTCATGTCAAACAAATAAACATGCTGCCTGCTGGCGAAGCACACAAACCTCCCCTCTCCCAGTTTACCTTTTGTGTGTTCATCAACAAACTGTTTATCTGAACTTGCAACCCCCTGAGCCAAAACCTTGAGAAGGCATTAAAAGATGTCAGATTTTTAAAAGGGTCAATTTAACAAGTTTTACCCAGGTAACAAGATGTTGAACAATTTACTAAGAAAGTTAAAAAAAAAAAAAAAAGAAAAAAAAAACCAACAGATGTTAATGGTAATTGTAATTAAGATTTATATATTTATGTCAACATGACCCAGCAAATAATCTGAATACTAAAGGAAGAATTTTCATTTTGGGATGATGACTTTACAAAAACATTTATCAAAAATATTAACTGAGGTATTTGAGGAGAAGGTGAAGGTGTGTGTATATTTTCTGGAGGACATGTAACATTTATTCATTAAAACAGTTTTATCTGAATGCCCTTGCAAGAAGAAAAAAGAAGATGGTAACTGACGCAAAACTGGACCATTGTTATGAATAAATTTGTGACATTTATTACACATTTGATGGGAAAGTGAAATATTTCATCATAACTGATGACTGAAATATTGAAATGTTTGACTCGTTTTCTTTTTGTTTTTTGTTTTTATTGAAATAGTATATGACAGAATAATTTTGACTTCAACAGGGAACAGGCAAGTTTTGTTTTTTTTTGTTTGTAAATTTTTACATTTACCTCTTCTTTTGAAGTAAATGTTGATTTCATTTAATTGTTCTGATTAATGGGCAGCATGGTGGGGCTGTCAGGGTCCCTGGGTCTTTGACCCAGGGCTTTGAGTTTGTATTTTGTATTCTGTTCAGTTTTGAGAATGTTTTGTATTCTGTATGGTTTTCTGTGTCATGGTCCTAGGTCATTTGACGCGGTGTTTTGAGTTTTGTGTATATCTAATATTTTGGTAGTTACAGTTTCAGTTTATCCTGCCTCCTCCCGTGCTCCCCATGTTAGTTGTGTCCCCGTGTCTGTTCGTTATGTGGTTTCTGTTAAATGTTATAGTTTTTGTGTTGTATTTCTGTCTTTCAGTTTATCCAGCCCTCCCGTGCTCCCCATGTTTGTATTTCATGTTTTCTGTTATTCCTGAGTTCAGTTATCGTGTCAGTGTTCCCCTGCCTCTTTCTCCCCTGAGTCAAGTTTATTTCTTCTGTTTAGTTGTGTCTTGTTTCCTGTTTTATTTTGACTGTCACGTGTCTCTTGTACATTGTATTTAGTTTTGCTTCCCTTGTCTCGTCAGTCCTGATTTAGTTCAAATGTGTCTTGTCTTCCCTGATGTGTGCCCAGCTGTTCCCTGTTCCCTTCGTTACCCCCCTTGTGTATTTAAGTCCTCAGTTTGCTTCTGTTCCTTGGTGCTTCGTCCCTCATGGCTGTGTGTCAGTGCCCCGTGTTTCCCTGCCCTGTGTTTCCCTGCCCTGTGTTTCCCTGCCCTGTGTTTCCCTGCCCTGTGTTTCCCTGCCCTGTTTTTTATTTTGGTAAGTTTATCTTATTGTTCTTTTTGCAATAAATCTACTTTTTGAGTTCAATTCTGCCTCCCGTGCTGTGAGTCTGCACATTGGGTCCGAAGCCTGCCCCGCCACACAGCCCCTCGTGACAGAACGACGCAACCAAAATGGACCCAGCAGACATGGAGTTTGACGAGTGGCAGCAAGTGGCCCTCTCATTATCAAAGAGGAAAATTGCTCTGATGCCATGGCTCACCCCAGAGTGTGAGTCCCTGGTCAGATGGACTCGCCTGGTCCTGGGGTCCCCCTCGGGGAGGGGTGGTCCTCAGCAATGCCGCTCACCGTCGCTGCCGCTGCAGCCCAGCTCCCTGCCAGTTCCAGTGCCGAGGCCCGCCCGCGTCAGGAGACGCCGGGCCCGTTCCAGTGCCACGTGCGTCAGGAGACGCCGGGCCCGTTCCAGTGCCGCGTGCGTCAGGAGACGCCGGGCCCGTTCCAGTGCCTGCCGAGGCCCGCCCGCGTCAGGAGACGCCGGGCCCGTTCCAGTGCCGCGTCAGGAGACGCCGGGCCCCGGCACTGGCCCTGACGCGGCCGGCCCCCAGAACTGCTCCGTCCTCTCCGTCGCCGGCCACGCGGCCGGCCCCCAGAACTGCTCCAACTCCACCTCCAGCCTCAGCCCCTGAGGTCTGCCTCATAGCTGGGACGGCCCCTTTAACTATGTGAGTTTTGGACTTTGTTATTCCC
>VUQI01063105.1:0-32503 GCA_015106735.1 Paratilapia polleni | reverse complement strand
TTAGAGTGTGAATGTGTGTGAATGTTAGATAGATTGCACTTGCAGTATAGAGGGAAGTGCTTGTGTGAATGGGTGAATGAGGCATGTTGTATAAAGCGCTTTGAGTACTCGAGTAGAAAAGAGCTATATAAGAATCAGTCCATTTACCATATAATGCACGTCCTTTATTAAGGGCCTCTCACCACTATTATAAAGCATATATTTAAGACATACTGTTAAGAACAAACAATAGATATTGCTTTTTTCTATTTTTTTTTCTAAACAATAACTTTTTTTCAATAAAGAGTGATATTTCATATTGCTACACAGACTACTTTAATCTTTCACAGGACACATAGCAAACCCCATCTAGTCAGCACAGTTGTATACAACTGTGGGCAGGCTAAAGCAGCTTAAACTGTACACCCTGTATCAGATTTGCCAGTTAGATGCGTCAAAAGTTATCAGCTAAGCGATCAGCTGATGTGGGCTGGCAATGAGATCAGCCGATCTGCTGGGATTGCAACTGAGCTTGACTCCAATATCAAAGCAGATGCTGTTCTATACTACACTTTTTTCCTGTCCAGCTGTTGCTTCACAGCTAAAGTCCTGCTAAGAAATCAAATACTGTTTATTAAAAAATGGATGTAACCACCATGACTATAGTCTGGGCTATTGTTTTGAAGCCTCAAATTTGGCATTTTGGCCATCACATCTTTTGGTCTTTATAAATCACAAGTCCATATTTGGACAAGAACACAGAGCTGATCAGTCAATGCTAGTGCTGCCTTGGTTAGCAAGGGTCATTGTTTAGTCATTGTGTTATGAATTAGAATGCTAATTTAGGCTTAAATAAAATGAACAGCAGATTCAGAGTGTCTTTTGGTACAACTCAATGCTGAAAAGAAACAGTGGTGTCAACTCATCTTTCAAATTATGCATCACCTCTCTTAATTATACATAACTTTAAAGCCATATGGCAGCATCTTGTCAATCACAGGGCACCCACACCCTAAAGCACACTGCGGTTTATTGCTTATTTTAAATAATTTGTAAATTAGAAAATCAACATAACAACACTGAGAAGTCAACATTGAGATAACAGCATTAACAAGTGGGAAATATGAATTCTTTTTTTTTTCTGCAGTCAGACGAGTTGCCGTTTTGGTTTCCCTATTTATAACTGCAGGCTACATCCATTTTTCCTGAAGGGCCAATTATACATATCAAACAGAGGGAATTATGAATAAAAGCCTGCCTCTAATACAGAACGCAACTACTTTAAATATCGGTCTGTTACCTCCTGTAGTTTTGGTAAATAAAGGCCCCTGCCTGATTATTTGAAAAAATACTGTAATCCTCATCATCCTCACAATATTACTTCTATATCTATGCACTGGAATATATTGATATGCTATTAATTAAGGAATGAAAGCGAGGTATAAAATCCGGTCTTCTAGCACAAAAAAAAGGAGATATTTTCTTTGTATGTTAATTAAAAACCACCACTGAATTGATCCTGCTACAGGTTATGCTTGTGTAGCCAGTGTATAAAGAGATCAGTCTCACCGGGAGTTAAAACGGTAAAAGGAGACCCCAATCAGAAACGTGCGCAAGTCATATTAAGTTCAACTTTGAGGTCTTTCTTGTATTCACTATTTAGAATTCCTCCATGGAAATTTTCGCTGAAGCCTGTGTCCCTATTATGAGGGATTACCCAAAAAAGTGAACAGTCAGCTCTTGAGCTGAGTAACTTAAAAGTGAAATATTTTCAGAGTTTCAGTATTCTAAGTAAAAAATTGAAATACATTAAAGACCACTGAAATATTTTCAGTACATTGTCAATGACAAATGACAAAAAATAACCAGCTGAATTAACTCAAAAAGAAAGAAAATTTTACAGGAATATTTAAGTTAGTACTTATTTTCTACATATTAAGTTTACACAACATAATCTTTTTAATTACTTTGAGCATTCAAACTTACAGGTAATAACTAATAAATAATTCATATTATCATGTACTATATCAAAGAAAAGCATCAAATCCGTAAACATGAAAAGGTAGAACGAGCAAATATTTTGGATTTCAGCATTTAAAAACAATTAAACAAATTCTTTGCATTGCAGATGGGAACCAAAACATTTAAAAATTTCTAATGTAGCCTTACAACCTTGTCTCTTAAAAATTATGCTCTACAGTTGCCTTCCAATAACAGTTATGTTCCTTTCGGTGCTTATATGCTGTTGTGATTTAGTTGTATAGAATTTTTTAGGGGATAAAGCTGAACCTTGTGTTGAAAGAGGCAACATTTAAAAAAGCAGAGTCTCACCAATGTTGGGATGCTTGAGCAATCTGCAGATCCTGGCTTCCCGCTCCAGTTTCTGATGGTCTACAAGGCAGTAACACTATGTTAGTTCGAGACAAAACAAGTGAAAGAAGAAAAGCTGGGTGTGGTCTAAGCGAATGCAAACAAGTGAACATTTCAGAGCAACACAGTTACTTTTTTTCCCCACAAATGACTCAACAAAATTTAAGCATTACCTGATTTTTACATCAACAGTTTACATCAACCGAGGCAGTAACTTTTCTCAAGGTGATTGACAAGGACACATAAAACTGTCTTACATATGTTTTCACACACATACACACAAATGAGAACAGCCTGAAGGTTACATTTGTCCCAGAGGCCCATTTAACCCCTTTGTGCCAGAAAGGAGGGGAGGAAACGAGAGAAAAACATAGAGGAGATGAAACAAGAAAAGAAAGGAAATAAAAGGAGAAGGGAAGAGGAAAATACAGAATAGGGAACAGAACAGGGGTGAGAAAACAAGGAAGAAAAGCAAAAAAGAAAGAAAAGAAAGGGGAAAAAAGATTAGGATATGAGAAGAGAGGAAACGTGGGATGAAAAACATAAAAGGAAAGGAGAGGAGACAAAACAAGGTTAAAAAAAAAGGAAACAATGTCAAAAATAACAGGAGAGGAAGTCAGATGAGAGGAAACAAGGGAGAAAAGGAAATAAGATGAGGAAAACAAGGAGACAAGGTGGGACAAGTCAAAGAAATGAAAAAACAAACCAAAGACCAAAGAAAGGAAACAAGAGGAGAAGAGAAGAGGGTGAGAGAAAACAAGTCAAAGAAAAGAGAAAACAACAAAAGGAAGCAAGGAGAGGAAAAGAGGAGGAGAATAAAGAAAAGAAAGACAAAACAGGGGGCAAGGAGAAGAGAAAACAGGGACAGTAATAAACAAGGAAATGAAAAAAGAGAGGAGGGGAAAGAGGGGAGACAAAAAGGAAGAGAACACAGAAGAAGAGGAGGACAGGAAACAAACAGGTAAGGAAATGACAGAAAAGCAAGAAGAAGGAACCCAGGAGAGGAAAGAAGAGGAGGAAACTAGTAGAGCTCCAGTTCAGTTGAGGGTGTTGCTGAGAAGTTAGTTTAAGCATTCCAACTGAGTGCCTGTGCTGCAGGCAGTTAGTCCTGCCCTGCAGTTCAGACACAGACACCTGTGTCAGTCCTGCAGACAGAGGGACAGACAGACAAACAGTTTCAGCCAAAACAGACACTCCTGAATCTGAGATCGAGGCGGTTGTGTTTTTAATAAAGGTGGTGTGAGGCTGATGCTCCCACAGTCCCACCTATCAACTCAATTCTGTGCAATAATAACACCGCTGTATTTTTAGATGCTTTCAGAGGATTTTTGTTCTGTTTTTTTTTTTATTTATTTGATCAGTGTTATATTGGGAGAAGAAGTAAAAAAACATAATGCTGCTGTCTCATAGTTGGACTGACAATGACATAACGTCTAAAATAGAACTTCATACATATTCTGACAAAACCAACCTGCAGCACAGTTAGAAAAACATCAACAAACCCATGATTTTCTGCTGTTAGTCTGTCCTTGTAGGTATTTGTTTGGGGAAATGCATGATTTCCAATGCACAGATTTGTTCTCGTGCTGTGGATTATGACTGAGTCCATCATCTGCCTCTCTCTGAGGAACAGACGTGAAGGATTCACACACTGGAATCAAACAAGCGCTAAAATATGCTAATGTGAGCTTTCAAATCTGGGACATACACATGATGAAATGATGCCTCTGCTGCTGTGTATTCCTGAAAATGCACAGGGTATCTGATAGCTTTGCTTTTCTCTCTCACCTCTGGCGGAGAGCTTTTTGGTGTTGATGATTTTGGCGGCATACTCTTGGCCTGTGCAGAGTTTGACACAGCGACGCACCACTGAAAAGGCCCCCCTGGGAAATAAAAGACAGGAGACAGGGGAATGAGATGGGTCAGCTGCCATATAAGCTTCGTCAGCATCAAAAGGGACATCTCAGCATCTCACTGTCGTCCTGGACTCCTTTCCGCCTTTAAAGCACCCTAATCTGCATGCCTGATCTGACTCCCTGATCCCCTATTTTAGGCATTTTAGAGTCTTATCCATCGCAAAATACAACCACTGATGCTAAAATGTATTCTACAGCGTCATAGCCATTCAAATATGTTGTTGTGTCAGATTGTGTTTAACCTTACCTCTTCTCCACTTCCAAGCAGTCATTTTCTGAGGTGCTTAACCTCACCCCAACATAATCTTTATGACCCCTAGCCATAACCTAACCCTAAACCCTAATTCCAACCACAGCCACATAAAAACACCATTTTAGAAGGAAACACTATGTGCAAGAGAAACAGGACAAAAAGGCACCTCACTTGTAATTAAGAATTTGAGATCAATTTAGGCACTTTTAAGCCAAGAAATTCATTCATTAGATAATGTGGAAGTGGTTATATAATCAAACTCTACACAATGTACCCTTTGTCCCAGCTATCTTGTCTTATCTATGCTTTTCCAAGAACAAACTGAGACTGTGTTGGGAAAAGAAGAAAATTAAAACCACAAGACTAAACTTTCTTTAATCCTCATATTTTCATCACATGCCTTTGGATGTGCTGGTCAATGGTCAACCACAAACCATTAAAAACTGAGCTATCTGCCTACACTGCTAAAAAAAAATTCTAATTTGGATTCATCACTCCATCAGACCTGTTGCCACTGATTTTCAGTCCAGTTCTTATGTAATTTGGCATACCTCAAACTTTTCTCCCCATTTCCCTTCCTTAAGAATGGCTTCTTGCCAGCCATCCTTCCACTGAGACCATTTCTGATGAGGCTTTGGTGAACAGGAAACTGATCAGCTGAAGGGCCAAATGCATCTCTCAGGTCCTGTGTCAGGTCTTTGCTGGATTTTTTTCCCTATTTCTTAAGGACATGGCTTCCAGATACTGTTCATCTGCTCTAGATAGTTTTTTAGGCCTGACACTTCTTTTGTCCTCCACTTGTCCAGTTTCCTCAAATTTTTCAAGGACACACTGCACACCATCCCGAGATATGCCAATTTTTCGGCTAATAGCTCTTTGGGAATCACCTTGTTGCCGCAAACAAACGGGAAAAATGTATGTGTTTGTGCAACAGGCTGCTAGTTACAAAGGGCCTAAAGACAGAATTTAAAATTGGTTCTTTGCTAAGTTGTAACTACACATAACTTTGCTCAGTTATGTGTAGACGCAACACTGGTTCTACCCTTGAGTTAGGTGCCTTTTTTATGCTTGAATGATTCATAGGTCAGTGTTAGGTGGCTTAACAAACATAAAAAACAACAATGAAAAAAGAAAATCCTCTGAACATGGTCAGGTACAAGGGCTGGACTGAAAATGAGTGAAAAAGCAGCCAATGTCCAACAAAATGCTTTGAAAGACCTTCAGAAAGACTGAAGAACTATTGCTCAAGTCTACTTTAAAAAAATACAAGAAAGTGTAGCTCCCTGGAAGCAAAATATAAAGAAATGAGAAGTGACTCAACACAAATCAGCATAGTACCATGTGTTAAAAATCTGAAAGAAAAAAAGATTTAATGTCTAAATAAAAAATTAACTAAAAATATATTTTACCAAACCAAAAGCAAAGTTGTATAATGTAAAGCCATTTAAAAAATGTAGCGGTATTAAGCCCAACACAAAGTAGTGCACTACACTAATACTGTAAGAAGTATTAGTGTAGTTTAATCAAGTATCATTGATAGATATGGACATTTGTAACAAATCAAATATCAAAGATCTTTTAAAAATTTTATCAGTTGATTATTTTAATTGTGAACAGATTTCACTTCTTGCATCACTGCTGTGAATGGCAGCAGCCAATGAGATATCTCAAAGTATATCAATGATCTGATGTGACCATAACGTT
This sequence comes from Paratilapia polleni, assembly GCA_015106735.1. Classification (NCBI taxonomy): domain Eukaryota; kingdom Metazoa; phylum Chordata; class Actinopteri; order Cichliformes; family Cichlidae; genus Paratilapia; species Paratilapia polleni. The sequence continues at coordinate 26,281 of VUQI01063105.1, read as the reverse complement.
AGCACTAAGGCTAACCATCTAAGAACAGGGGGTGCTTGTAGTGTTCTCCCAAACAATAATCCTGAGAGTTTAAGATGAAGGCATCTGGACTTCTTCATTGTTCTTGAAGACGTTTAGCCCCCTCATCAGTCAACTTCTTGGATGAGAAGTAAAAGATCTTCTGGTGAAGCTCTTAGGATGAACATGATCTACACAACTGAGAATCTACACATATTTCCAAATGCAGGCAACAACCGTGCAGAATATATATACATTGTAATTTCTGGTTTGTTTTCAATATTATTTACAGTCTTTTTTCTCTTCAACATGAATAATTCCAGTGATTTCAGTGGCATCAAACAGGCCAGAAAAGCAGCTTTTCAATGATAAGTACACTAAGTGTATGTATTTTGAAGTTTTTAGGGCCACATTTGCTCATCAAACTCAGTGGAGACCAACAGAAATAACCACCTCTGTCATTTCTCAGAGCTAATTTTATCTCACCTCAGTATTGTTACGCAATGAAACACTCACACTCCCCTCAGAGCCCCTGCTCTCATGAGCTCTCCAACACAAATACATTATGGGGAGACGGGGTGACTAAGCATGACACTCGCTGACATTCTGCCGCTTGGTGGAAAAGGCAGCAGAGCTTAAACATGACAGGTTATCTGCAGGGCAGGTGGGAATCAGAAGGAGGGGTGGATCTGGGTCCAAAACCTGGATTAATTCATCTCTGAGTGTAACACCTCTCTTATGTAATCTTTTATCTTCTCCCTCTCTTCATACAATAAAAAGGGATGGTAACAGATAACATTTTTAACCTTTTAGCAGTGAGTCTATTCCTTCATATAATAACATCATGACAATCTTCATAGCAACTCTATCTGCGAATGAAGGATCTCAGATCATTAATCACTTTCTACAATGTTTGGATGCAGGCATCTAGAGTTTGTTTGTTTGAAGCAAGTTGCTAATTAGCCAAAACTAAAGTCCATTTCCAACAAATGTAGCTCTCAAAATTACTAGCATCTTATAAACTGCAAATATGCAAAATTAGAACTTTGTAGGCACTCTTGTTGAGTTGTTTGGCCACTTTAGACACATCTGGCATAGACCAAAGAGTTTTTCAGTAGAAGAACCTGATACTCACTGTTAAGCATGATGGTGTAAATGCTATGATCTGGGGTTGTTTCGCTGGGTTGCAGTCTTTCGAACTATTGATTGTACATTCGGGATGTCATGATAGCAGATTTTTACCTCACAATTAAAGATAAACACATCATCATAGATTGGATATATCAGATAAACTTAGCCTCAGGGTCTGAAAAGTGAAGCCAATATAAAAGCACTTTAAACCTGCATTCTTACTAATGGCCAGCAGGAGCAACTCCTGTGGTTGCAAAAAGAGGTCTGACTGTATAGAAGTCTATGAGAAAATGCCCCTCTTCTCACTTGATATATGACCTCAGTAAAAACTTTCCTAATACTTTTATGGTGACAATCACTAGTTTCATGGCTTCTTCAATAGAATTTAATGTTCACTTTGTAAATTATGGTACCATTTAGGTTCAAATAGACAATAAAGTAGAGTATGGTTTAGGGTGTGGCAACCATGTGAATAACAAGTCACTATGAAACAACAGTTCACAAACCAATGAGCTCAGTCTGTGTTTTGTTTTTCTTCTTTTCTTTCCATTAAAATTTAGTTCTTGTATTTTTCAGTGGATAACATCTTGGGGGAGCAAAATAGATTTTTACATTTTAAAGAACAAGGGACAAGTTTTTAAACTGACTTTTAAGTGTGGCCACCGCAGTTTGGCTTTTATCTTTATTTTTAGTAGTGCAAGAAGTATTGTGACACTCTATTTCAGTAGAAGTAAAAATACTAAAGTAATATTTAATTAGTGCTAGCAAAATTTACTTAAAGTATCAAAGAAAAATGATCACTATTCAGTTTTATTCCTGAATTATTAGTACATATACAACTTTACACTCACCTGCCACTTAATTAGATACACCTGTTCAACTGGTTGTTTATGCAATATCTATCAGCCAGTCACATGGCAGTAACTCAGTGCATGTAGACAGGTTCAAGACGACCTGCTAAAGTTTAAACCGAGCATCAGATTACTGAAGAAAGGTGATTTAACTTACTTTGGATATGGCATGGTTATTGGTGACATACAGGTCTGAGTATTTCAGAAACTGCTGATCAGCTGGGATTTTCCTGTACAACCATTTCTAGAGTTTACAGAGAATGGTCCGAAAAAAGAGAAAATATCCAGCAGAAAACATGAGCGGCAGTTCTCTGGGTGAAAATGCCTTGTTGATGCCAGAGGTCAAAACAGAATGTCTAGACTGCTTCTAGGTGACAGGAAGGCAACAGTAACTCAAGCACTCGTTACGACCAAGTTATGAAGAAGAGCATCTCTGAATGCACAACATGTTGAACCTTGAAGCAGATGGGTTACAGCAACATAAGACCACACCAGGTGCCACTCCTGTCAGCTAAGAACAGGAAACAGAGGCTGCAATTCACTTGGAATTGCAGCATTAATTATCCTCCTTACAAAACTCAAATCGGCTTCTTGAACATGACAGTGAGTTCACTTGACTCAAACACAGTCACCAGATCTCAATACAATAGAGCACCATTGGGATGTTGTAGAATGGGAGATTCGCATCATGGATGTGCAGCTGACAAAACTGCAGCAACTGCAGTTCACTAATGTTCTCTAACAAACCTCTGAGGCCTTCACAGAACAGCTGTATTTATACTGAGATTAAAGTACACACAGGTGGACTTAGGTGACTTTTGAAGGCAGTTGGTTGCACTGGATTTTATTTAGGGGTATCAGAGTAAAGGGGGCCAAATACTAATACAAGCCACATTTTTCAGATTTTTATTTGTAAAAAAATTTTGAACACTATGTATCATTTTCCTTCCACGTCACAATTATGCGCTACTTTGTGTTGGTCTATCGCATAAAATCCCAATAAAATACATTTATGTTTGTGGTTGTAATGTGACAAAATGTTCAAGGGGTATGAATACTTTTGCAAGGCACTGTATGTCACAAAGAATTAAGGCAGTACTGAAGGCAAAAGGGGGTCCAACCCAGTACTAGCAAAGTGCACCTAATAAAGTGGCCAGTGAGTGTATATGGGGAACATATTAATGTAGCTAGCTCCAGTTGGACGTGGTTTTACCTATTTTATGTAGGCCTCCAATTGATGATTTTAATTACAGTATAACAAGTCATCATATCTTATACTTGTTATAGGTTTCTCTCATTTAAAAAAATGCTGGAGAGTATTACAGTACTTTGAACTGCAGTGAATTAGAAAATTACAGTATGTATTTAACTACAACACAAGTAAACATAATTTTTAACTGAAGTCCTATATGCTGCTCATACATCAGCACTATATCACCATATCTCAGTGACTGTATTTATTACTTTTACTTTGAATACGTATTTGGTCATTAGGTTTTCAACACAGTACTTTTATTTGTAACAGTTTGTCAGAGTTTTTTATACAGTGTGGTTTTACTTCAGTTAATGATCTAAACATATGTCCTCTACCATTGTTTTTTGTATATACCTTCTGAATGGAAGGTCTGCAGATTTCTTCCATTTTTGTCCATTTAAAGGGTTATTTGGGGAGGTTTTTTTCTCTATCCAAATCAAAGTTCAAAGCACGTGAGTTTAGGATGTAAAAGTAACTTGGCTTGAATTGAAGTCAGGGAATGGTTGACAACAACTCCTGTCTTTACATCTGTACTGCACATGAACCCAGGACATGGCAAAAAGTGACAACACAAGGAAAACAGCAATAAGGCTTGTTATCAGCAAGGGCAGCTGCTGCCACTCCAGCATGTCTATTGTCTTTAACTTATCCCCCCAACACACACACACACACACACACACACACACACAGAAGGCTGGAGATCACAAAAATAACTGAACTTAAAATGAACACTAAAGCTTCAAAACTGAAACCAAACTCAACTTGCTTTTTTCCCTCCAGGGCTGGCTGTGGAATAAATGTTCCTGTGAGGCAAACATTGCAGAGAGATCCTCTCTACCCACGCACAACCTGACAGAGACATTGAGTCCACTTTGCCTCTACCCACTGTGGCACCCATAGCCTCTTCAGTCTCAATTTGTCTGCATCCTATTAGGGGCCACACATACCCAATCTCTCAGTTTCTTTTCCTTTTTAATCACAAGACACACCTCATTAGATTTGCAGTAGATCAAGGGCAGTGGCAGCATTATACTCTGACTTCTTTGTTAAGCTTTGTGCCACTGTGATTAAAGACAGCTGATGATGAGGGGAGCTTAATTCCAACATATCAGCTTTTCCCTGATATTAGGCCTGTTTGTCCCTAATTAGCCTTTGGGCAGGAGGAGGAGGTGGAGAGGGGGGTGCCCTAAAAGTACTCCTGGGCTCAAGCAACCCTATCTTCAGATAAAATCTGACAGCCTGCAGACTGTCACAGGCTGGCACATGCATTTAAAGAAGTACAAAAAAAAGACGCCCTACGCTGAGGAATCGGGTTTAGAGGAGGCTAATTTTAGATGCTCCAGACCAGCGTTCGCTTTGTTTTGAAGGGATGGAGCTGCATCCATCACCGCAGATGTGGAGACCTCGATCCCTCATTCTCTGTACGGTTACAGGACAGGGTCAGGCTGCATGCAGGAGACTCTGGAAAATTAATATAATAGCGGCTTACTTGCCAAGCTCCTCGTACAGCTGGTATTCATCTGTAAAACGTGTGCAAGTAGTTGTTGCCATGATGTTTCCTCCTCGGACGGGTGTGCGGGTGCCGAGTCCGAAATGCACGGTGCGCCTCTATATGCGGACGGGAGGACCTCGATCTCAAGTCTCCGCCCACCTTAGACCTCCGGACGGCGGAGTGCTTCAACTGCAGCCCGGCACACACACGCACGGTCCCGGCTCGCACGGCACTGGGCTCTCCGCTCTGACTAGAGAGGAGGAGGCACTCTTTAAATACCACGCGAAATGGTAATGTGAGCTCGCCACATGACGTGTTTCCCCGGATAAAAAAAGAAAAAGAAGTAAAGAAAAAGGAAAATCAAAGGCTGGGAGTTAGCTGACTGAAGAGTGCGGAGGAGTGCAGAATTTGATTACACCTAATAAATCATAAAACGAAGAGAACCCTGCAGCATAATGAAATTACTGCACTTGGAACTCAGTGAGGGCGCCGTGTCGATCTATTTTTAGGCTTCACTGAGGAAACCCTCAATCACAAAATCAAGAATGTTTTGCATATTAATGGACATGTTAACAAATAAAACAATCAAACATATTATAATACTTGTATTAAAATGTTGGAGAAGGAAGGGGGTAACCGTTTTTCTATGTTTTATGGCTTTCCGCTTCAACGTCCACTATTATTCTTGATGCAAATATTGTACTGTCTACTCCATACTATTTATTTTAAAAAACAAATTAAAAAAAAACAAACTTCAAAATTAAATGAATTTAATACATTTAAATTAACTTAAATTAACATTTAAATTAAATTAGCAAGGTCGCATCATTTTTACCAAAAAGTAGTTGTCCACCCCAGCATCATTGTGTAATTATTTTCTATGACTATCTTGAAAGACAACTTCCAACTAATGTTGGTAGCTCTTCTAGCTACCAAAAGTAAGTCAGGTAAGTATGATGGTATGGAATGAATTCTGTACAAATGTTGAGCTAGGGAAGACTGGATGCCACACTGACTGGCTGCACCATCTTGTGGTTTAAAGTGGTGGTTGTGGTGATGGTGGTAGTGGTGGGGAATTGCTTTTGGGTCCATTTATGCTACTTTGCACTCATGCTACACTTTAAATATGGTAAATATTGTATGATATTATAGGTAAATGACAGGCGGTGCAATTTACTAATCTGTGGTTGCTTTAAGAGTAAAATGGGAATACCATTGACTCTACAGGCCACAGATATGAGAGTGGTATCAACTGTACTGTCCTGACTTAAACACGAAAGAAAAAGGGATATTTGCTGTGAAAAAGGGGAAAAAATACAAACAAAACAAAACAAAACAAAACAAAAACAAAAACAAAAAAAACAACCACAAAAAAATTCAATAAACTTGCTGTGGTTTGGGGGTTCATTAGGCAGATCAAGTATCATCTCTTGCCTCTAGCTAAGAATAAACTACTCAGGCTTACTCCATTTGGCTTTCTATTTTTCCATCTTCTATTTTCCACTCTTCCCTTCAGCACATTATCAGCTTATTATTTCCATCTGCACACTGGAAAGCAGATGACTCTGAAGATGAGTTTAGACATGACTTAAGATACTTAAGGACTATCCAGCTGTATACAAGAGGATGTATCAAAGTATATGGAGTCAACGCAGCACAGCAGCATTGACATTTCCAAAGTAATGAGGACCTAATTTATGTATTCAAGTTTTTAGTCTATTTGCTTTACATACTTCACCAGTTTTAAATTACACATACTTTAGAAGGACTATATAATTTTCTGTTATGTATTTAAGAAAAACAAATAAACCATCAAAAAATTTGATTTGTCCAGTTCAGGCATCAATGGTACATTTTTATGAAATATTTTAGTTGCTGTGTGCTACGCTTAGTGCAACCGTGTTACCAATGCTCTGGAACCTGAAAAAGTAGATTAGTAAAAATATTGTTCAATAAAATTTTGTCCATTGAGTTAAAGATAGTCACACTGATGCCAAATAATCATTTAATTTCAGATAAGACTTAAGTTATATGCATTCTCAAAGAACTATTACCTGAAAACTTGGCATATCTTGGCATGGTGTGCATGCAAAAAAATTTGAGGAAACTGGTCAAATGGAGGACAAAAGAAGAAGTGTCAGGCCTAAGAAACTATCTAGAGCAAATGAACAGTGTCTGAAAAGCATGTCATTAGGAAATAGGAAAAAATCCAGCAAAGACCTGACATAGGACCTGAGAGATGCATTGGGCCCTGTTGCTGATCCATCTACTGTTCACCGAAGCCTCATCAGAAATGGTCTCAATGGAAGTGTGGCTGTCAAGAAGCCATTCTTAAGGAAGGGAAAGAGTCAAATTACACAAGAACTGGACTGAAAATCAGTGGCAACAGGTCTGATGGAGTGATGAATCCAAATTAGAAATTTTACAGCAGTGTAGGCATAGCCAGCAAGTGTGACTCAGGCAGAAGGAGTTCAGAAAAATTCTTTCCATATTGATTTTCAAAAGTTTTTATTTCATTTTTCAGGAGTCAAAAGTATAGCAAGGCAGCTGAACCAGTAAACTAGCAGGTGATCATCACAGTTTTCCTTTATCCAGCAATGTTGGCCTGTTTTTTATCTGTGCACTGAAAAACTTGAGTGAAAAAAAAAATTTAACTTCAAAAAAAAAAAGAAGCCCCCCCCCCCAAAAAAAATGAAAAAAGATTGAAGTGGAGAAGTTGATGCAGTAACATTAAGCAACACACTGCTCACATTAATACATCAAAAAAAGAAATGTCCAGTCTGTCATGTTTTCTACATTGTTTTGACCCATAGATACTCTTTCGCACCAGCTGGTTACGTTAAAGAACATGTCCTTCTGTGAAATAATTATTACCATTTTCCTGTGCCATTTTGTGTGTGTGTGTGTGTGTGTGTGTGTGTGTGTGTGTGTGTGTGTGTGTGTATGTGGTAGTGGTGGTGGTGGTTGGGTTGGGGGAGGGCATTTGGTGGAAATTTGGCTACTAAAACATGAATAAACACTCAGATGATTGGAGAATTAGTATAACAAAAAAAAAAAAAATCAGGAGGACAGATAACACACAGGCACTGCAGAGTTCCTAAATAATGAGCAAAACAGTGTACAGATGTACATATCATCTTTCATAGTGCCAAAACATCAAATAAATGTTTGATATAATGACATGTCCTTGTCAGAATCTGGGAATATTCCCTTCCCACCCATCTTGCTCCACAAATTTGCAGTTTCTATTGTTAGGGACAAACTTCCATCATTTCACCCCATTGAGCCTGCTGCCACCAGCTTTGTACTTATAAAGATTGGGTTTATGTTTGGCTGAGCTTTGGTGGTGTCTCAGAACTGCACAGCACTGGGCGGGATGTCAAACATGGATGGGTCGAACTGCTGCCCTTTGAATGGTGACCCTTCAGCATCCCAGCCCTTCTTCAGCATCTCATGCACTTTCTGCGAAGAAACATGGACACAGGTATGTAAGTGTGTAACGTTCATGATAACAAATGTCCTTACAATTTACATACAGGCCAGGTAAAAATAGTGACTTCCAACTATTTTTGTCAGAATAGGTTTTAAGGTTTTAAGGACTCAGCTCAATAAATGGATATCATTTAGCCTATTAATAATACACACATTGTTAGTTTTTTTTTAAATTAATATATAACTATATAAACATAAATACTGTTTTCACTAAATTCAGTATTTCAATAAGAAGTTTAAATTCATATTCATAGTGGAGGCAGAATATGAATGTTTTAGCTTTGTTTTCATTACATTCAGTTATCTTAACCATTTTCAATTATTTATAGATTCTTTCCTAATTTATCATTTTAGCTTATTCTTTCAACTCTATTTTCACTTACCTACTAGAACCTGCAATCCACAACTTAAAATTCTGATTAATATAGCAATCTACATAAATATGTATCTAGCTACTTAGCCTTTTCAGACAATTATCCATTACTTCTGGATAGGGGTAGACAGGATTAAAGTAGAATATGGCAGATGGGGGAACCATAAGATCTAGTGTAGCACTGCAGCAGGGAAAATTACTCGCCTCACATAATAACCAAGAACTAGAGAAGAGTTTATAATACAGGAGATCAGTTGACAACCTCTATTGCTGCTGTAGCTCTGAGGTTTACTGCTCTTTGTGGATTTAGTCAGTTGCACTCTACAATATTTTAAAAGACTAAAATACTAAAATAGTGATAATAATAAACTTTTTTCTACAACACTTTTCTTAACCAAATTACAAAGTGCTTTCCACACAGTATAAACGTGACATTTGGCAAATGATAATTGAACCCTTGATCTAACCTAACAGTGACCATGGATATCAGAGCCTATCCTGCACCAGGCAACACTGTATTTGTAATATTCCATTAAACTTTACTACAATAATGTATCCAGTTCCACTGCCTGCACTTGTTTGAACTGTTGAGTATTCTGACACAGCCTCTGAAAAACATAAAAAATGACAACAGTCTGCGCCACAGGAAAACTGAACTCACTTGAAATGCTTAGAAATTTAATTACATGCTGGAACGCCATTCCAGATTGTTCAAATACACTTTAACCCCTGGTATTAGATAACTCTAACCATCAGTCCATTACTTATTAATTATTATTAATCAATTAATTTGGCTGACCATAGGAAAAAAGTATATGGTAACTACTACTTAACTTGTTAAACCATTACTTTAGGCTAACTTAGCAATAATAAAACTTTCATCTTTAGCTAACCCTTATAATCAACTTTTTTTTAACATTTCTGTTTTTACTTATAGCTAACTATGTAGTATTATTACTATTATTATTTACTACTATTATTACTATTTACTAACTGTGTCTAACCACGATCAGCACAGGCTAAAATGATGTAGTGACAGACACAGGTTGACTCATATAGTCAGACCCCCGATGTGAGTATAACCCCCCTCGCTGTGTTGTCTGTATGGGGTATGAGTAACGCAGTACCTTGTGTTTGTGTTGAATTTACTCCTTACCAATTCGTGACTCTGTGGCTTTCCTTGCAGCTTCTGGTGGTAGTCGAACGTGAGTCTGTCCAGAACAGCATGCTCCTCCTCATCCACCGTTGCCATGGAACGTTCACGGTTAATTTGGTTTATATCAATCTCCTTTTCGCCTTTGAGCACCGCGTTCCACCAGACCTCTGAGGTCTTGTTCAGTGACAGCTGCAAGTCAGAGACAGGTTGTTAAATTAAAATATGCTCAAACAGACATTCCCTCTTGTCCAACAGTGGCTTTAGATAAAATGACTTTTTTGAAAGCAGAAAACACTTTTACACTTGTCCTGTTAATCCAAGGACTAGAAAGCAAAAGCCTTTTCTCACTTAAACATAAAATACAAACAGTCCATAATGCAACATTTTCTGTAGATTCTAATGTTCTTGACCACAATATAAACTTAATTTTCTTAATATAAAGAAAAAAGAATTATATTAAGTTTAGCATGGTAATTTGAAAGTCATTCCCATTTCAGCACCTGTGTCTATCTGTGCCTTTTGCACACACAGACATATTGACTCACATACTGTCCATAGACTGCTTCAACTTTATGGGGTAACAAAGTGGAAAAAAACAGCATCTTTTGGTACACTACATTTCTTCAGAAATGTTCTAGTTAGTATTACAAAATTAGATGTTCCTGTGTACTCACAACCACACAGTGTCCAGGTTCCAGACTCCACAGAGAGTTTTCAGTGTTGATCTTGTGTGTGAATTCACCTTCCATCAGTGTTTTCTCTTCGGCTCCGTCCCTCACGCACAGTCTCAGGCTGCTGGTCTGCAGATTAACACTGACCTGAGGGCAGTGACGGGTACACAACACAGTTGTATTCACCAAACTGACAAATAACACTATTCCTGATGGGTCACATGGTTGAATAGACCTGTGTTCACCTGTCTGCCTTTAACAACTGTCTTGGGCACAAACACGCGGACCTCCACGTCCGTGTAGTCCTGAGACCAGCTGTAGTTTTCCCTCACCGCCCCGTTGTAACTCTCGGGATTAGACTGAAAGTTTTCTTGACTTCTGAAACACAAAATTCACATAAGTTTTTATACTAAATTATTTAGCAGCCCATCATCAGCCCACTCATTACCCCTGCAATGTACCATATTACATTTTCATGATGCACTATAGGAATTTAACACTCATTTAACTTCTGCCATTATATTTTGAAAGGCATTAGCCCATTTAGAATCAAAATAGAAATCACCTGCTGTCACAAAGCCTCAACATTTTAATTGTGTAAACGGTTTTAAGATACCAATACCACATTATTTTTTTAATATATATATATATAGTTTGCATAGTGAGAGAGATATGTATATATATCTATATAGATAGATATATCTATATAGATATAGATAGATAGATATCTATATCTATATATAGATAGATATAGATATAGATAGATAGATATAGATATAGAGATTACTATACTTAAGTCTGACTGGAATGAACAGACCTCATCATTACAATTAGTACACAAATTACAGCCTCTACTGTAATCACTCAACTAATTCTGTTAATTATTACACAGTTTGCATAGTGTTAAGAGAGTCTCAATAACCAATAACTCAATAACTATTTGTTATTCAATGATTTGATTCATTTTGTAAAACTCTAATAAACTCAAAATGGTAAATTTGGTTCTGTTGCCAGACATTCAGGATCAGAGATGCACAAACATTTTCAGCTGCCATGTTTTAAGGTAAAGTTTATTGCTCTAATGTCTTCAGAAGACAAAAAAACAAAAACAAAAAACAAAACTTCAAACTTTAATTCAACAGAAAGGTTTCACTGAGGTTTCCCGGCCATCACACCAGTGGGCAGCTGTGGCTCAGGAGGTAGAGCGGGTCGTCTGTGGGCAGCTGTGGCTCAGGAGGTAGAGCGGGTCGTCTACTAATCAGGTCAGTGGTTCGATCCTGTGTGTGTGTGTTTGTCATGTAGTATAAAGCGCTTTGAGTGCTCAAAAAAAACTGAGTAGAAAAGCACTAAATAAGTACCAGTCTATTTAAAGAGTGACAAGAGGCTGGGATCCAGTGTCAGTTACACTGCTTCTGTAAGCAGCAGACACGGGTCTCAGGATTATGTCCCTGCTTCCTTTGGATGATGCCTTTCTGCTGCCTTCATCAAGTGATGACCTCATGCTTGCACTGGACCAGTTTCCAGCTGAGTACAAAGTGGCTGGGATGAAAATTAGCAAGTCCAAGGGCATGGTTCTTGCCTGGAAAACGGTGGCGTACCCCCTACAGGTTGTGTATGAGTTGCTCCCCCAAGTGGAGGAGTTCAAGTATCTTGGAGACTTGTTTGTGAGTGTGCCAACACAGGCAGCTTTAGCCAATAGCTTTCTGCTAGGCCTCACTTCCAGTAAAGCGTAATTTAGGGTCCCACAAATGTATCCATCTGCGTGCGGGTTTCCGTACGGTGAGGGGTTTTCACCCACTGCAGACATGCTCCTGTGTAGTCCTCCAAAATCCCAATTGCACATCGCTGGATGTGGATGACCTATGCGTCTCCCGAATGCTGATTGGTTGACCAGTGGGCTGGAATAGGGATGGGAGCAACAGTGAAGTTCACCGGGAATGGGAGAACCGCGAAAAAAAAAAGATAAAAAAATACAGCGTGAAAAGCACATTGCTGAAATGTGTGGCACTTTACTCTGTGCATAACATTGCTCATACACAATATCTGATTAGTTTACAGAGTGCTAACAGCAGCAGGGTAATGTAGAGTGGTTATATGTCAAAGTACTGCAGAACTGCACTGGTTAGCGGGGCTGCTTTATAAAGTAAGACAGAAGTCTTACATTATAAATTTACTTGTTTAAATCTTCTTGTCACAGAGAGGCGCTGTTGCTTGTATCAGCCGGTGTTGTAACATCTTAGTAACAACAGTTAACTGATGTTGTACATTAAAAAAATGTGAATAAGTAGTTTAACCAGCTAGTATTTTGAGTCCCAACTAGCAAGAGACGCAACGTTTAAAGGGCTAGTAAACTAGTCACTCATATCCCAAGCTGGTGCCTTTTGGAACATTTTTAGCATTAGCATTGTAATTATCTCACACATTCTGATGTTTTATTAGTCTAAGTAATAGCTAACAGGTATGTGTTTTTGCACAGTTTATGGATGCAGCTTGGTAGCTTTAGCTAACTCTACAGTCTTATTCATACATGGTCACTGCTGGCTCCGAAAAACAACATGGTGGCAGCCAAAATGCTACTGAAGAGGCTTCAAAATGTGGAGACCAAAACCAATGGGCGATGTTACGGTGGCTGCATCCGGTCTGTACGTTATACCCAAAGTTTCTAACTGGAGTATTTTCTTGCTCAAGGTGTAACAGTGATCCAGTTGGTCACTTTTGCCATATTCTCATTAAACTTGAACTTACCCCGACTGGATCAAAGTAATGTTTAAAGAAACTATTTTAACAAATTAACAGAAGTAGCTATTTTTTTTAGATGACATGAGATGCCACATTAGTCTACACATCACAACACACTAGCTGCATGTGCTCAGATTGAGTCTGAACAGGCTGCAAGTTTATAGAGCTAAGGTTAACCTTATAGCTAACATGTTGACAATTTTAAGAATTTTTCTAGGTTATTTTAAGGCCTAAAATTAACATTGGCAAGTGGATTTACTGAGACCCAGTAGTGTACAGTGCAATTTCGGAGCAGATTTAATTTAAAACAATGGATGCTTCAAAGGATAAAAAATGCTGGTGGCTACTCACTCTTCTACAGATTTGATGCTGGCTGCAGCTGCCTGATCTCCCTGAACTGCTGGACTACTGGTGCTGCTGCTGTCTTGCTGAGGGCCAACGGATGCGTCTGAGGCTGCTGGAGCTGAAACATCCCCAGAACCTGAGGGGGAGCCCACCATCTTCTCAGCCTCTGTAATCTTCACCTCAATTTCCTCGCAAAGCTCGGAGGCAACCTCCAGCTCCTGAACTGCAGGAGGAACACACCTACTCTCCTCTCTCTTCTTCAGCTCGCTCAGGGCTCTCTCTCTGTCGTGTTCTGCCAACTTCTCGAATAATTTAAATGTCTGAGGAAACATTTAAAGGTTATCACAGATCATCATCTGAGCAGAGGCAGAGGACTCTAGCACAGGATCCTAAGGGACTGTCTAAGTCTTACGGCACTATTTTCGCAAATGTATTGTTGTAGGTCTGTGGCTCACAGACTGTAAGGCAATAACCAAATACAACAGTTACAATTGTGGTCAGAAGTTTACATACTGTACACTCATCAGAATTGGTATAACTCACTTAAACTGGTTGGTTTAAATGAACTCTACCAGTGAGTGTATGTAAACGTCTGACCACAACTGTATTTTGGATTGTGTAGATGTAATTAATCGACGAATCCCTGCAGTTTGAGAAAATCGAGGACCACAGAAATGTAGGTAATATTCTAACAACTTAACTTAGCAACTTTTAACCTCTGGCTGTAAATAATGTCAATGCATGTGCACAAACTGAAATTTTTAAATGTTAAATAACTCTTTGTCCTGTCTGTTCCCACACCGACAGCATTTAACTGGTTAACATGTTGACAAACTTCACCTTAAGCACCATCTTCTCCGCCACACCTGGAGGGAAGCCCATCTTGTCGTTGGGACTTGAAAGCAGGCGATAAAAGTCCGTCTTACGATACAAGAACCCAAAATAGACCTGCAGAAAGTCCTGAATGTTCCCAATGTGCTGCAGGATCCCCAGCAGAGCATTATCGTACATCTCTGTCATCTCCAGCGGCGACGCCATCGCAGCTTTTAACCGTTATTCCTCTCAACAAGTCTTTAAACTATTCCAACCGATATTTATCCAACCAAAAAGATAATAATTTGTCAAGAAATGCAAGTTTAAAAATAAGTGGGACGAGCAGGGTAAGGTTTCTTCACGACTACTTCCTCTTTCCAGAACAATACAAATACTTCCGGTAGTACGTTTTCAAAATAAGTGCACAGTCTTCTACAAATACATTCGGGTACCAAAATGATCAAAAACAAACAAACAAAAAAACATCCATACAAAACGATCACGCCGCTGGTTCAATGGCACAGATAAAGCAAAAATGAAAGAAGAAAACAGTGATGTATGCTTTTCAGATGTGTGCTAGAGGGCGAAAGTTGTTTTCAAATATAGCACCGTTTACACATAATAGAAATATAACACACGAAACCAAAGGATAATAATCAAAAAAGGATAATATGGTATTTTTGTGTTAATATTTATCACACATAAAAAACAAAAAGCACATGTTTAGCACTAAAGTGTAATCAAATACAATTAGAAGAAAGAAGATGTTAAATTAGAAGAAAAAAGAAAGAATACATTTTCAGTAGCAAAAATCTACATGTTGAAAATGCATATGTAAAAATGTGAACTTGCTTTAAATAATTCGCACAACAAGACTCTGTGAGGTCAATTTTGCAGTAAAGCTTTAAAAACATGTCATCTTTAACATTAGCTAAAAGATTTTATTTTCCTATTTCTGCTGGTTCATCTCAGCAGTCGTCCGGTAGAAACGACCATTTGCATGTGGAACAAACAGTTCCAGTTTACAGCCAAAGTTTCCAATAGAAACGATCATTTTGTTGTTTTGACGCGAGTTATAATTATTACTGAGCTCGCGAAAAGTTTCAGCTGTTTATAAAACCCTACCGGTGTTGGAAAATAAACAAATGAGAGATTGGCGTATGGTTGTTTAGCACCACGGGTTAAATATTGAAGAAAACATGGCGGCGTCCTTGAGCAGCATAGGGAGCGTGAGGCTACTGGTAAGGAAGTCATTTTAAAGCGTAACATGCAATGAATCTGCACAAAATCTTGTTGACAGTCTAGATATCGGTGTGCACTGTATAATTTGGCGCTTCGTTTTGGGAGAGCTTTATCTAGAAGCTAACAGTTTTAAACTAACTACACGTACAGGAGCTTTTATGACATCCTGTTCTAAATCCATAGGCATTAATATAGAGTTGGTCCACCCTTTGCAGCTATAGTAGCTTCCACTCTTCTGGGAAGGCTTTCTACAAGATTTGGGTGTGTGTCTGTGGGAATTTTTGCCCACTCATTCATAAGAGAATTTGTGAGATCAGATACTGATGTTGCACGAGAGGGCCTGACACGCATTCTCCATTCTAGTTCATCCCATAGGTGTTCGATTTGTTGAGGTCAGGGCTCTTTGCACGCCAGTCAAGTTCTCCAACACCGATCTCATACAACCATGCCTTTATGGACCTTGGTTTGTGCACTGAGATCACAAGCTAGTGTACTCCTAGTGTCAGTCCCAAGCCCAGATAAGTGGGAGGGTTGCGTCAGGAAGGGCGTCCGGCTTACCTTTGCCAAGTCAAACGTGCGGATCCATCCGCTGTGGCGACCCCCTTGAAAAATAAGGGAGCAGCTGAAAGTACCATTTAGGCTTTGAAATGGTTTCTGAACATAATTTCAGCAGCTCAACACTTACAGATTTTTATAAAAGTGTCTGTTTTCAGCACCCTACACAGTAATCTGATGATTGTCACTCTCAATGTCTTACCTTTGTTTTTCTGCAGAGTGCCTTAGCTCGGTCCAGCTCACTGTGCAGCTCCTCTGGAAGCAGGGGCCTCCACGTTACTGCATCATGCTGCAAGGTACACACTGTGGCATGATCTGTGTAGACCGTCTTAAGGCTGCTGTATCAGCGGCACTAACTCTTTAACATAGTGGGATTATATTAACCTCATTTACAGTTTCTTTTTGACTTTCATATTGTCATCAGTTCTCATTTCCATTCATACACTGGAATTATAAAATAAAATTATGTCCCAGTACTGTTGCAAATATAGAACATAATTTAGAAAATTGACTAATTTACATGAGGAATACAGTGGTGGGGTAGGTGTATTTTGTGCCGTCTTCAAGTGTTCACTACTATTTTGTTTACATCCCCACCCAATAATTTAAAGTGAAAAATACATTGATTTAGACCATCCAAATGCCTGTTTTCTAATCGACTTATGCCTTTTTATAGACCTGCTGCTGTATCGCCAGAAGAATTTTGACACTTTATCAGACAAGACCTTATTTATGGCCACAGTCAGTGTTGTTCAGGAGCCACAGCCAAAATTGGTTATTTGAGGGTTTTTTCTTTTTTTGTTGTTGTTGTCCCAACAAAGATAGTTTTTCATAGACTACCAAGCTGTTGGTGTGTCTGATAAAGTTTGCTGCAAAGATAACAGAGATGTAGGCTTTGCTATATTTTTGTTGGGACAGATAATTTGGGCTGCCTTTGCCATTTTTTGCAGAATGGCAAAATTGTGTTTATCTGTTAAGTTGTGTTAGGCTGGCATTAAGTAAGGATACCATCTAAAACAGTTTTTTGATATTTCTCTTTTCTCTTCCAGAATCGAGCCGCTCGTATCCGAGTGGGGAAAGGAGACAAACCTGTGACCTACGAGCAAGCGCATCGTCCTCACCATATTGGCCACCGCAAAGGATGGCTGTCACAGCACACCAGTGAGCATGACTGAGACTGAGGGTGTACTCTTACTAGGCACAGTTGCCTTGTACTGTGCCCACTGCAGAATCTCCAGCAGGTGTAGAACTGGCAAGGCTCCAGAGCAGAGCAAGGACCACCATCTCTAAATGCTCTGCAAGATGGTGGTTTTGGTGTCTGACCGAGAGACGAAAGATTCACTGGAGAGTCAGCTGATTATTGCTCTGTTGTTTATTTTT
Organism: Paratilapia polleni; assembly: GCA_015106735.1. NCBI lineage: Eukaryota > Metazoa > Chordata > Actinopteri > Cichliformes > Cichlidae > Paratilapia > Paratilapia polleni. The sequence continues at coordinate 8,789 of VUQI01063105.1, read as the reverse complement.
CACAAACCAAGTGCCTTTATTTTTGCAAAGGAACACTTTTTATATAGAATACATTGACAGTGTGCATATAAAAGATGGATGTAGCCACCGTGACATCACCCATTGGTTTTGGACTCTGCATGTTGAAGTGGAGAGATCCAGTTCAGTGACTCAAATTAGTGGAGTGAGGCTAGCACACGACTTTTGTCTACCGCAGTTCATTGCAGTTGGCTACAGTTCATCTAATTCTGTGGGAAACACCCATTACTTTATGCAGTCATGAAGTTTTTGCTCTCAACAGGCAGACAGCAGCAACTACACTTGGGCAATGAGACATAGAAAAAATGGTTTAAAGTTTGCAGGCTAGACGAAAACTATAAAACAGAGAAAGGTTGTAATGTTTTTATTTTATCAGGTTTTTAGGCTGCTTGTTTCACCTGTATCTACACAGGGTGTTTGCAGATTATTACAAAAAATCTTTAACTTATGAAAAACTAAAGCTTAAAAATAAATGTTAAAAATATCAAATATATCTATAAAAAATAATATAAAAAATGCTACAGAATTTTTTTTTCCTCTTCTTGATAGGTAACCTCAAAGGAGAGGACGGGGCAGCTGAACGTACCGTAGAAGATGTCTTCATTCGGAAATTCATGTTCGGGACCTTCCATGGCTGCCTGGCCAATGAGATTGTGATCAAAAGGCGCGGCAACATGATGATAGTGTGCGCTGTGATGCTACAGAAGCTGCCGCCACAGAAATTTTACTTTTTGATCGGCTACACAGAGTCACTGCTGTCACACTTCTACAAATGCCCCATCAAGTTAGAGATTCAGACCCTGCAGGATAAGGCTATGTACAAGTACCTCTGATGGAACTGTTGGTAACCATTTTTCTCTGTAGATCATAATGCTACCATTCCTGCAGACAGTTTCAGCCCTTCTGCTTTTTGTAAAATGAGTTTGTTTCACATATTTGTTACTTCCATTTCCTCAACAGGGTTTGTAAGTTAGGGGAAAGCTAAAGAAAGTCATTCTTTCTCGCCAGAGCAAAATGTTGTAAAATTAGCTGTTGAAACAGGTTTCAGTTTCTACAAAATGCTCATTAATTCATGTTCCTGATTTCAAATAAATGACTGGACTGGGATTATCTAAGATACTTTAGAGTGCTGGTTTGCATTTTGTACATCTTGAAACAAAGGAAATTAACGTTACTGCACATAGGAGTATTTAAACGTGACAACACATCTAACACACTATAATGTAGGTTTAAGCAGATTTACAGACAGGTGATAAAGAAGAAACCTGAACCTCTGACCCCTACCATATACATATATAATACAGGCCCTAGGACGACTTGTATAGAGAAGGTCAGCAAGAGCTGCACCGTGTCTTTGTGGATCTAGAGAAAGCATATGAAAGGGTGCCAAGACAAGAACTGTGGTACTGTATGAGAAAGTCAGGTGAGAAGTGTGTGAGGGTGGTGCAGGACATGTATGAGGACAGCGAGACGGTGTTGAGGTGTGCTGTAGGAGTGACAGATGGGTTCAAGGTGGTGGTGGGATTACATCAGGTATCAGCTCAGAGCCCCTTCTTGTTAACAGATGAAGTCAGGCAGGAGTCTCCATGGACTATGATGTTTGCAGTTGACATTGTGATCTGTAGTGAGAGTAGGGAGCAGGTGGAAGTATGCACATGAAAGTCAGTAGAAACAAGACAGAATACATGTGAGGGAGACAGGTGGAAAGGTGAAGCTGCAAGGAGTATAGGTAGTAAAGGTAGATGAGTTTAAATTCCTGGGGTCAGTCATCCAAAACAATGGATGGTGCACAAGAGAGGTGTAGAAGACCGTGCAGGCAGGGTGGAGTGGATGGAGACGAATGTCAGGGGTGACGTGTGACAGAAGGATAGCAGCAAGAGTGAAAGGGAAGGTTTACAAGATGGTAGTGAGACCTGCTATGATGTATGGTTTGAATATGGTGGCACTGACAAAAAGACAGGAGGCCGAGCTGGAGGTGTTAAGAGTTGAAGATGCTCAGATTTTTGTTGTGAGTGACCAACAGGATTAGAAATGAGTACATCAGAGTGACAGCTCAGGTTGAGAAGTTTGGAGACAAGGCTGAGATGATTTGCACATGTACAGAGGAGGGACAGTGGAAGTATTGGACAAAGGCTGTTGAAGGTGGACCTGCCAGGCAGGAGGAAAAGAGGAAGACCACAGAGTGAACAAGGACCTGCAGAGGGTTGGTGTGACAGAGGAGGATGCAAGCGTTAGGGTGAGATGGAGGTAGATGATCTCCCTAAAGGGAGCAGCTGAAAGAGGAGGAGTTTGTAGTTTTTTGTCTTGGTATGATTTGAAAGAGGTGTTGTTGGTGTTCTAAATGTTTCATGTAAGTTATTGATCCCAGGAGTTCAACTATGTCAATTTATTTCCAACCTAACCTTGAAAAAGTGAAGCGATAACCCTCTGTAACCCTTGACTTTTTCCAAGTTTCTAGTTTTTAGTAAATTTGCCACTTTCTTGATTTGAACAGCTGTAATCTCATCTCAAGCAAGAATAGGAATACATTTTACTTTTAACCATAAAGCGGGATTTATTGTCGAGCGGGGGTAGCGCGTTCGCAGTCCGCTGGCCATCCAGGGACTGCCCGTATACCTGCAGAGAGCTCTCTTGTCGATGGAGGCAGTGTACAAAATGTGTGGTACAACCGGTTTATGGGCTTTTCTTGCTTGTGCTGTTGTTGGTCCGTCAGCCAGCCGTGGAGAAGAGCAAAGTTATAACATAAAAACAGCTGAATTGAGTGTTATAAACAATGAAAAGTGTCCACTGCAGCACCCATCTGTGCTTTTCTCGCTGTATTTTGTGATCTTTGATGTTTTTTCGGAGTTCTCCACTTCCCTATTCCGGCCCACTTGTCAACAATCAGCATTCGCAGACGTATAAGGTCATCCACTTTCAGCGACGCACAGTTGGGATGTTGGAGGACTGCACGGGAGCATGTCCGCGGTAGGTGACATCCCCTCTCCGCGGGCTGTCTGAACGGAAACGTGTACGCAGACAGACACATTTGCGGGACCATAAATTACACTTAAGGAGTTGGTCTCTTCTAGGCAGAGGGGCCCACACACAGCAGGGGGCAGAACCCAAGAGGCAAGAAACAAAAAAAGACCAGTGTTCTCCTGTTCTTAGTTGAAAGGAGTGGCACCCGGTGTGGTCTTCTGCTGCTATGGCCTATCTGCTTCAAAGTTCAACGTGTTGTGTGTTCAGAGAAGTTCTTCTGCATACCTCGGTTGTAACAAGTGGTTATTTGAGTTACTCTTCCCTTCCTCTCAGCTCAAAGCAGTCTGGCCATTCTCCTCTGACATCCACAAGGCATTTTTGCCCAGAGAACTGCTGCCCATTGGATATTTTCCCTTTTTCAGACCATTCTCTGTAAAGCCTAGAGATGGTTATGTGGGAAAATCCCAGTAGATCAGCATTTTCTGAAATACTCAGACCAGCTCGTCTGGCATCAACAACCATGCCACATTTAAAAAAAAAAAAACAAAAGAAAAAAACAAAACAAAATCACCTTTCTTCCTCATTTTGCTTGTTTGAACTTCAGCAGGTCATCTGGACCATATCTACATGGCTAAATGCATTAAGTTGTTGCCATGTAATTGGCTGATTAGATATTTGCATTAAGAAACAGTTGAACAGGTGTACCTAACAAAGGGCTGGTGCGTGTATATACACTGTATGCCATGTTTTGTCTAATTATTGAAGAAAGAAAAAAAGCCAGACCATTAAAATCAGAGTTCAGACATTTGTGCCCAGGGGTCTACAAGTTGATGATCTGGGCATGAGTCATTTCCTAAATGCGTACATAACCATTTTTTTTCTAAGGAAATTGACTTGAACCCACAATGACATCATCTTAAGAAAGGAACATGACAAGTGCATTTAAATGCTTCTTTTAATTTAATCAGTTTCATCACAGTGCAGATTCATTCACATTTTAAAGGCATGTGCACCTCATCAGTGTGAACACAAGGCACACAGGATTAAAGCGTTCATCTCAAACATTATTGTGCAAAATTTCCCTTGATAGATTCCTCACAATTAGAAGACATCTTGAAAAGTATCACAGCACATGCTTCCAGCTCCCGCTTTAAAAAAGGCTCTTCGCAAAAGTTAAATACAGTAATAAACAAAAAATGTCCTATTTTTAAAAAGCTGAGTTCATTCTTTAAATGTGAGGCACAATACTGAAAATAGACTACATACGAGACACAGGACAGGGTGCCCATTTCAGACAGACTTTAGGTCTTTCATTGAAAGGGCTGCAGAGATACAATTATGAGTACAAAGATCTTCAACAAAAGCAAAGATGCTGCCACACAAAAAGATAGGAAGATTGATACATTTGCATCCACACAGTAAACATGTAGTTACAAGCAGCTGTTGGTTAGCTTAGATTAGCATAACCACTTGCAAACGTACATACTTTAAAAATTTTACCTGTATTAAACAGGCAAGATATTTTCTGTGCTGAGCCAACTAGTAACTGAAGTGGTAGCTTTATACTGAATGGACACAAAAGTGGTATTAATCTTCTTATCCAGCTCATGGCAAGAAATTAAATGAAACCCCAGAAAGCTGAACCAATTCTTCAAAGAGAAGGATGAGTGACAGCTTGAGTGTAGCAGAAAACCTTTGGTTGTGAATAGTTAAAGAACAAAGTCATTAAAAGAATCCAACATTTTGCGTTTCTGAGAATGGTGAAATGTTCAGAAGGCGTTGCTATGCCTGAACATTGCAGTTTATACACAGAAACACATCACAGCATGGGGAAACAAGCTTACCTTGAAGCTGCTATATGCAAATATTTTATTTGGAAAGTCTAGTTGCTGCTAAGCAGCTAGTTCTGTCCCATCTAATGTTTTCTGACTAAAGACTGGCCACTGAGTCTCTCCAAAACCCGGACTTAGCTGGTGACAGTAGTCCTTGCACTCTGCAGCCTTGGTGAGCCTGGCAGAGCAGCAGATGAGGCAATTCTCCACCAGCTGCTGGTTTTGGTTGGAGTGGTCATCCAGTTTGCATCAGATCACCAAGAGAGCAGAATGAGGACTACCGTTAGCAGCTGCAGTCCCAGAAGGAGTCCATCCACAGGATGAGAGGCAGCTGAATGGTGGAGGAGTGGCGTAACGTTGACTTCACATGTAGCACATTTGAAAAAGAATGAAGTAATCTCTTTAAAAGATTAGATAAACGAGCACAGCTCAGAAAGCGCAGACATTTTCACTTGTAAAAGGAAAGGTATACTGATGATGGACCGACTGAAACGCTTGGTCAATTTGGCTGATATCTGATGGCGATGCCGATAATTTTTATTTTGTTGCTTTTTTTCTTGCTTCTGTGTCAGGATAATCAATGAAATCATTATATAAAAACATAACTGTTTTAACGTCTTTCAGCTCTGTAAATCTTTGAACATTTAGTGCAAATGTGTGCACATGCCGATCAACAAGGTTGATGCTGCCTGATTTATCAGTGCATCCCTATGGACTGGTGTTTAATATAAATATAAATTATGGATTTTGTTATTGCACAAATCCAAGCTGTCTTCCCCAAGTCTTATGCTCACCCAAACTAAGCAAACTGCTAGTTGCAGCTTCATATTAACTGAACACAAGTGGCATAATTTGTGTCCCTATCATCAAAAGAGCAAATTTCTAAAGAAAGTAGTGACTCCGGGACCCTGAAACTGACACAGCTAAATGGAACGCAGCCATCAATCATTTTATTAGTTAAACTTGTGGGGGGTTTTTTTCCCCTTCAGAAACATGACAAAATATTTTCATACTTGTGGTAAAAATTCAGACAAACTGACCCCACCCTGCACTCAGAGTTTGGTGTGGTCATTCTTTGGTGGCCGCATCTTTACTTGTAGTCCCGGCAGGTGTTGTCCACGCAGGACTGGAGCTTTATGAGCCGCTGGTTCATGGTCTGCAGGATGGAGGGATCCACCTTCTTCACGATGTTCTCTAGCTGGTGCGGGTCTGACGTCAGGTTATAGACTTCTACAAACGACTGGGGAAAAACAGAAGCACTAAAATGCTTCATGTCTACTTTCACAAAAATGTGTCACAAAAAAAACAAAAGAAAACAATAACAAATAATACAACGGAGGCCAAGTGTACCTCACTGTCTGCAAACTCGCAGTACTGCAGGTTCTGTTTGCTGTCTAGGGTCCTGACGCAGGCGTACGTGTTGTTGTAGGCGTCTTCACACACACAGTCTGGGAAACATTGCTGAAGATAGAGTGAAAAATGTTACACTGAATGAACATAGAAACATGTGGACTTTCACAGTCAACAGGAACAACACTTTGGGCTGCAACATGAGGCCTGTTTTTTAGCCTTTTGTCTACACATGTTTCCATTTTGGAAAATTCCTATTTTGAATTTGCTATTACAGGTACTTATTGTAAATTTCTGTGTTAAGAATGGTGTACAAACATACAAAATTAACTAAAGCTATTAACAGAATGTGAAGAATTAACTGCTATGACTTCAATTACTGTGTAGTGATATCAACTGAAGCTCAATTAGGGCCAGGCTGTAATTTTCTGTAATACCACTTTCTATCACAAGATTTTTTTTTTTTTAGCGAGTCAATGTAGCATCCAGTCTATCCTCAGTCCAACGAGAGAGGAAAGAGGAATACAGTGGAGAGGCAGTGGAAGCACTGATACTACTGCGGAAGAACAGTTTTCTTTCTTCAGTATCGTAATACTTTGATTATCAAAAAAAAAGCAAAAGATTTTCAATGATTACCAAGTCTTCCCCCCCCAAGCAGAGATAATATTACTGAAAATTATAAGCAAAGCCCTCACAGAAGCAAATCTCATCAGCCTCCAGGCACATGTTTGGGCAATTGTTTGAAAGCATTGTTTAAATTCATTTTAATTTCAATGGCCATCAGGATATAAAACCTGCATGTAAAACCTGCTTTGGTAGCTACTCACAGAGAGTCCTGGGCCTAGTTTAGGACAAGCAGGGTCTGTTTTTGGATGTCCCTCTCCGGTGTACTCAACGAGGAAGAATGGTCGCACTGTGCCATTACGCAGTGAAGGAGCCTAAGACAAAATCTTGGTTAAGATTTAGCATGTAGGAAAAAGACTTGTCCATATAAAGAAGCAGCTGACCATCTGAGCGAGGAAAGACTGCCCGTCGACATTCACAGCTGACAGGTTGACTCCGGCTATGTCCAGTATGGTGGGAGCCAGGTCGATATTCAGCACCGGAGCCTGAAAGAATGAAGCAACATGGGGGGAAAAAAATAAATAAATAAAAAAGGACCGAAACCAGACCATTTGAGACATTGCTACATTTTAAAACAGCTGGAGTGTGTGTTTTAGTGGAGGATGGTTCTGACCTGCAGCGTCTGCTTTGGATTGATGCCAGGACCGCGGACCATGAGCGGGATCCTGATATCAAATTCATAGAGCTGCCTCTTATCAATGGGCAGTGAGAATTGACCTGGAACAGTGAAGACAGCTGATTACACCTGGATTTATATTCAGCGGAGAAGCTTTGGATTTAAAAATCACTGGCCACTTCAGCTGCTGTTCAGCTGCTCATTAAGGCAAATATCTCATCAATCACATGGCAGCAACTCAATGCATTTAGCCATGTAGACATGCTCAAGATGACCTGCTGAAGTTCAAACCAAACATCAGAATGGGGAAGGAAGGTGATTTAAGTGACTTTGAATGTGGCATGGTTGTTGGTGCCAGATGGGCTGCTCTCAGAATTTCAGAAACTGCTGATCTATGGGGATTTTCCCACGCAACCATCTCTAGAGTTTATAGAGAATGATCCAAAAAAGAGAAAATATCCAGTGAGGGGCAGTTCTCAGGCAAAAATGCCTTGTTAATGCCAGAGGTGAATGGCCTGACTGCTTTGAGCTGATAGGGAGGCAACAGTAACTCAAATAACCACTGGTTACAACTAAGGTATACAGAAGAGCATCTCTGAACGTACAGCACGTCAAACCTTGATGCAGATGGGCTACAGCAGCAGAAGACCGAGTGCCACTTCTGACAGCTAAGAACAGGAAACTGAGGCTACAATTCACACAAGTCCAAAACTGGACAATAGAAGAGTGCAAATTGCCAGTCTGATGAGTCTCAATTTCTGCTGCAATATTGGGATATTAGGTCAGAATTTGGCTTAAACTTTCAATTCAATTCAATTCAATTTTATTTATATAGCGCCAAATCACAACAACAGTCGCCTCAAGGCGCTTTATATTTTAGGGTAAAGACCCTACAATATTAGAGAGAAAACCCCAACAATCAGACGACCCCCTATGAGCAAGCACTTGGCAACAGTGGGAAGGAAAAACTCCCTTTTAACAGGAAGAAACCTTCGGCAGAACCAGGCTCAGGGAGGGGCAGCCATCTGCCGCTACTGGTTGGGGGTGAGGAGAAACAGAAGAGAGAAGAGGGAGACAGGACAAAAAGGCACACTATGGGAGAGAGAGGACAGAGTTAATAATAGCTAATGATTAAATGCAAATGGTGTATAAACACATGGAGAGTGAAAGAAAGTAAGTGAGGAAGAGGAAGTGCTCAGTGCATCATGGGAAGCCCCCAGCAGCCTAAGCCTATTGCAGCTTAACTAAGGGATGGTTCAGGGTCATCTGATCCAGTCCTAAATATAAACTCTATCAAAAAGGAAAGTTTTAAGCCTAATCTTAAAAGTAGAGAGGGTGTCTGTCTCCTGAATCCAAACTGGGAGCTGGTTCCATAGGAGAGGGGCCTG
>VUQI01063102.1:3392-22277 GCA_015106735.1 Paratilapia polleni | reverse complement strand
CCTTCCAGCACACCGTTACAGCGCAGCTGGTGCATCACAAGAGGGTTCTCCATGGCCCCAGGAGTCTTGGTCTCATTGGGGATGATGCAGCGTACAAAGTGAGGGTGAGTTGACCTCAAGTTGGTCATCAGCTTGTTCAGGTTCTCCTGAAAGCACATCATAGAGGACAGAATTGGTTTCCAAATCCCATTGTCCTTCATAGTGCCATTACAATTAGAAATGTCTTAAAAATGTCTTAAATTCAGGAAAAACATTTCTATTAGCTAATTCATCACAAACAAAATTATACTGATCTTACCCTGTGCAGAGCTGATACAGTTTGGAAGGATGAACCTTTCTTCTTGCTACCACCTTTGCCCTTGCCACCACCTTCCTGAGCTAAATGAAATAATTAAGAAGATTTTTTTTAAATAAAAACTATATTGAAGATATGTTTTAAACACATGCAGTAAGATACAGTTGTTGTTGTTGTTGTTGTTGTTGGTCATGGTGGTGGTTGTGGTTGTGGTGGTGGTAGGGTTGGGGGTTCTGTTCAAATCAATTGTTCCACATGGTGCATTAATAATCCCTTCTAAACTAAGATGCTAGTAACTCTTTAAAACAAACCTGAATCAGCTCCAGCATAATTTGCAAACAGGATAGCCAGCAGCTTGAGAGTAGACTTTTGGTACAATGCCACAACAGTCTCATTCAGAGGATCCTTGTTCTTCACCAACCAGTTGTTGATATTATAATCAACAGTTCCAGCGTAGTGAACCAGTGCAAAATGAGCCTCTGGTTTTCCTTTGACGACTCTGGGCTTCTGGAAATTGCTGGATTTTCCCAGGTGGTTGTCATAGAGCTTAGCTTTAAAGGTGGAATCAGTGGCTTTGGGGAACATGCACTCCTCTTCAAGGATGGACATGATACCCATGGGCTGTAGGGACAAAATATGAGTGTTTTCTTTTAAATAACCATAGCTGTATTCATCTTATCTGAACATGTAATAGTCCAGTGCCTCACCTTTTCAATCAGGTCAATACAGGCCTGCAGATCCATACCAAAATCAATGAAAGTCCATTCAATGCCCTCTTTCTTGTACTCTTCTTGCTCCAGTACAAACATGTGGTGGTTGAAAAACTGTTGCAGTTTTTCATTGGTGAAGTTGATGCACATCTGCTCAAAGGTGTTGAACTGAAGTGAAATGAACCACAGTATGATTGGGTGTTAAACCTCCTTAACCCCAGGACTACTATATAAAAATGATTTAATGTTTTCAAACTCACATCAAAGATCTCAAATCCAGCAATGTCCAGCACACCAATAAAGTACTGGCGAGGCTGTTTGGTGTCCAGGGAATGGTTGATTCTTATTACCATCCACAGAAACATCCTTTCATATACTGCCTTAGACAGTGCACCAACAGCATAGTATACCTAATAAACAAATGCATAAAAATACATCTTGGTCAAGCTTTGAGAACTATTTTGCAATTTACCTAAAAATTCATTTTCTCACCTGGGCAACATTTTGTCCCTTGGTGACCCACTCATTTCCTACTTTGACTCTTGGGTGACAGAGACCTTTGATGAGGTCAGCAGAGTTCAGACCCATCAGATAAGCTGCTTTGTCAGCATCTGTGGAGAAATAGCGGTTTTGAATTAAAATCATCAATGCCCACAAAGGTCCTCACTGACTGTAGTTTGTCAAAAGTCCTCTCTCACCTTCAGTGCCATCTGCCTCTGCCTGCTCCTCTCGTTGCTTCTGCTTAAATTTCATGTTGCCATGATGCATAACAGCACCAATCAGCTTGTACATACTGTTCTTTTCTTCTTGAGTGAAGCCCAGGACATCAAATGCTTCCTGAGTGTAACATTATATGATCAAAAATACATTTCTAATATTCTAAAAGTTGGCTTATAAGTTCATGTTTGGAAGGACTTCAGCTCACATCAGTGGCCATCAGCTCTTCAGCATCATTGATAGAGGCTACTGTTGTCTCTCCTTGGGAGATGAAAGCGTAGTCATAGGGGTTGTTGGTGATGAGCAGCATTTCTAAGGGACAGAAAAAATATAAAATTACAAAGTATCCAGCTTTAATCGAATATAATGATAGTTGTTTATGTTAATGACTGTGTACCCAGGAGTTCAGGCTTTACTTGAGACAGGATCTGGTAGAAGATGTGGTAGTCCCTCTCAGCTTTTAGCTGGTAGGTCACACGAGACTTTTCCAGAAGGTCTGTAAAAGAAATTAATTGTTTGTCTGGTATACAGATAAGTTAATAGGTTAGTCTACCATCATTTGCCACATAAACACAGTTACTTACAAGTTTCAATATCAGCCGAGGCCAGCTTTCCTCGGTTGTCAAAGTGAATACGGATGAATTTACCCTGAGAGTTAGAAAGATGCTTATTTTAGTTTAGTTGATTCAGCTCAACTTAGATATTGCCATATGTAGTCCCACAGACACTCACAAATCTGGAAGAGTTGTCATTCCTGATGGTCTTGGCATTGCCAAAGGCCTCTAGAGCTGGGTTAGCCTGGATGATTTGATCCTCCAGGGTTCCCTGATGTTGTGAAAAACAAAGACACAATTTCAAGTTCAAAGCTAAATCCATAAAATGTATATGTATTTCCCAAGTTAAACTTTGATTGTGAAATGTTTAGAAATGTATTTTGCTCAACAAACCTTCTTCTCTGCACTTGGATCTTTCTTCCCAGCACTTGGGACAGCAGCAATGCTGGCAAAGTACTGAATGACACGTTTGGTGTTGACAGTCTTTCCAGCACCAGATTCTCCGCTGAGTAGAAGAGAGAGAAAGTTAAAGACCGGGACGTATGACTCTTAACTGCTTAAAAGATTTTTGTTGGCCATGTGACTTACGTGATCAGGATTGACTGATTTTCTCTGTCTGTCAGCAAGAGACATTTAAAGCATTAGTAAAGTAAGCAATGGAATGGAGTGACAGGATTAAATACCTAAACATGATGGAAGAATATGTACCTGACAGCATGTACTGGTAGGCGTTATCAGAGATGGAAAAAATATGAGGAGGAGCTTCACTTCTCTTCTTTCCTCTGTAGGCAAGAACCACCTCCTGGTTGTAGACTGGCAGCCACTTGTAGGGGTTGACAGTCACACAGAATAACCCAGAGTAGGTCTGAAGGAAAACAATGAGAATGACAACATCATTTGTTACATAGCTCCAAGGAAGCTGCTTGATATCTGTAACTGTGAATTTATGGTTTTACATTAAATTGCATTTTCGTTACTTTAATCTTACATAGATCATCCATGCTGCGTAACGCTCTTTGAGGTTATACAGCACAGCTGGCTCATGGAGGAAGGTGAACATCGCCATATCTTCAATTTTGTCAAACTTTGGCGGGTTCTGCGGGTGCACATCACACTCCTTCACAGTCACAGTCTACAAATGAAAATAAAACATTTTACAGCCACTTGAACCAAAACAGATCCAAAATCATTTCTAGATACTTGTATATGAGCAGACTTATACAAAACCTGAACTTTATTTACCTTTCCAAATTCAGTTTCAGCAGTGACTTTGTCACCCTCACGACTACTGATGGTTGCTTTAACGTACTCAACCTCAGGGTCAGGAACAAAGCACTCTTTCTTCATGTCAAATGGGCGAGTCTGGGCCTCCAGACGCTCCTTGTCTGACTTTCTCAGATAAGAAGCCGCTGCCCCAAACTCTTTCATGGCCGCATCCCCCATTTTTCAACCTGTTACAAATATGAACATGAGCCTCTAACAATGAACACAAACCAGAATCATGTATTGAAAATTATTATAGAATGTGTACAAAAGAACAATGTCAAATGCATTGCCTTAGCCATAGGTTTACAGGTAAAGTAAGTATGAGAAGATACAGGGATCTGTCACAACATCAAAACAGTTGATATGTAAAGTGAACAACGTTAATCATTTCATTACAATGCAGTGTTGTGCTGCAAAATCTTGGAATCTGACATTCATGTGGGTGTCACGTACCACTCACCTAAACATTGTTGCAGACCAATTACCTCAGCTGCCCACACTCTCATGACAATAATAGCTTTCCCCAGCAGGGCACAGTGCTGGGGAAAGCCAAAAACCAAAAGCCAAAAACTCTTCACACTGCAAATACTGCTCTCGGATGGCAAGAAGACCCTGACAAAGAGCTCAAGCTCAAACTACAATCTGATTAAGCAGTCATGGGATGCCCTGGAGCAAAGGGAGTCCCCACCCCACAACCACGGACCCAGAGGTTCTGCTGCTGATGTACCAGTGCCAAACAACATGGGATACCCCCAGTGGTCCCTTGCCCATGCCAACATGGGGTCACAGTGATTTTAGCACCACAAGGTGGGCATAGACAATATTGGGCAGATGGATTTAATGTTGTGGGCGATCAGTGTAAATAGTAATGACGTTATGATTTTATTATTGTGGGGATCAAACCTAACAGTCTGGTGTCATTCAAAAAGTAATATGTACAGTGGCACATGACTTTCAGTCAGTTTTATTTATATTGCCAATTATTATAAATCACAATTTTGCATCAAGAAGCTTTGCAATCTGTATAGCATCCCATGATCTAATACCTTCAATTTCAATAAGGAAAACTTAGCCAAAAAAACTTAGATGGGAAAAGACCAGCCTCTTAGTGTATCAAAAGTGAAACGCCAACATTTGTACATAAACTGCAGTAATTAAAGTCCTGACTGAAGTTAGGGACTTTTCAGCTCAAACCAAGCACAGCTTTTACCTAGGGTGGGTTGGATTCCAAAAGAAGACCAGGAACAGTCAGGCTTTTGCTGTTTAAACCAAATGATAAAGCAAAAAATTATTCCATTACAACTACCATAGTGTCATCATTTGTTACCCAATGCCAAGAACATGATACACATGGAAAATATATCCCTAAAATGTTGATATTTCTATTCCAAACATTAAATTCAGTTATACACATTTTTTGCTTACCTTTGACTCTCAACCTCCAATCAAGTGAAGTGATGAGCCCCATAGCTGACATCTGCCCTCCCTCCTTTAATAAAGGCTGTTTATCCACCAAATATGGGCTGAATTTTTGGAGAAAGGTTACACATTAAAAAAGCATTCTCCTAATTGGGTAGGTTGTACTGCTGCTATTTGTTGCTTTCACCTTGTGACAAACAGGGCGAGGACAATACATAGTACAAAGAAAGGGGAGGGCAAGAGGTGGAGATCAGGGATAGGCTTGATATCAAGTGACTCTTATTTTATTCATATAAATCCTAACTGGTTGCTTTGTTTAATTTTTTGCTAATACTGATGAAATACAGATATAAATATCTCAGTATTTATAGTTGTTTGGGTTTCACTTTATTTGTATATTCTACTTGGATTCAGTATGTCACATTTGAGAATTTCTCTTGCTTTGAAAGATGCTTTACAAATTTAACACTTTCTTTGCCTCAGCTTGTATAAAACTTGAAACTGAACTTATTATTGTCACATGGCTACAGTTGTCTGCTTTACTTACAGCAGTTGGGAATTTTTAATAATTACAACTGACAAGAAAAAGCAACAAAAAGAAGAGAATGAGGATATGAAAAAATCCATCCAGATTAATGTGTTATGACAAAAAAGATAATTCGGTCAAAATTTGGTTGCAAACAGTATCCTTGATTCTTCTTCCCATCCTATTAGGACCAGTTAATTCAATGTCCCCTTTCCAAATTCCAAACAAATTCCAAATTCAGATGAGCAAAATTAATGACTTAATAAGACTAATTTGTTCCTAAAATATTGTGCTTTTTGAACAGCTTGGGGCTTGTTGGTCATGCTAAGATTTTTAATCAAAAAGATAAACTTCAGCAAAGGTCAGGCATGTGAAAAGAAGGCGAAAAGCATTTCTGGAGTCACTGCTGAGACAATAAAGTGTAGCAGCTGTTGTCAAGTGAGAGCTAAGGTCAGGGGACTTTAAATTATCACTCACCCCTGTTCTCCCCAGTTTGGTCTACACCCTTTGTCTCACAGTGTCGTCATGGCATTGTTCCCTTTCCTTTGGCCTTGAGGACAAAGATAACCCTGTGAAATTCTTGTCTGGATTTTTTCTCTCTGAATGTGAAGGGCAGCGATATAGCAGAAGTGCATTCTCTGATGTCATGATGGATGGGGGGTAACAGGTGCATGGCACTGAAAATACTCCATATGTTGAAACATATCTATTTGATGCTGTTTCCTAAAGGTTTGAACTTAAGCAATGGGAAGGTTGACCTAATTATGGTTTTCTAGTATTTTCTCTGCCCGTGTTCATTGAACGTTAACATTAGGTGAACACTTCTGCGGGGAGAAAGAGTGAAAAAGAGAATAGATTTTGTTGTTTTGGCCTTTTTTATGTAATATAGACAGGTCTCACTATCAGCCCTTAGTAATTGAGGACATTCGGAAATTTGGTTTCCTACGATAAAATGAGAACGACCTTCACTGTGGTGCAAGCAATGTTCCAGTAGACCTTTTGAGAGTTGATCAGAGATTGCTTTCACATTGTTGGACTCATTCTCATTCTCAGCTGTCTAAATCCCTGTGGAAATCTTCATCTGTTGTGTGGCCCCTTCCTGGCTTCCACCCCCATCTAGCTGCCTGACTCCTATAAGGTAAGGTCAGTTGTTTTTTCATGGAAAGAACAAATGGTGTCACCTTATGCTGAGGGTATCTGTTTAAAGCATTTCTAAACATCACAGGCCTACATGTTAAGCAGGTGACACACAGAAGCCTGTAGCGCAGACCTAATGGTATTAAAAAGCTGTCAAGTCTTAAAGAGTCAGAACAAAGAAAAACAAAGCCAGAGATTAGATGGTTGTGTTAGTTTCAAAGTGTGGATAAGAAAGAATAACACTATGCAATTCTTTTATTTTCTTATAATCTCTCTGTTAATAGTGAAGACCTTTGAAGGACAGGGTTACATTAGGTCAAGGTTGGTATCTGGTGCCCGACAGGCATCAAGCTAATATCCAGCCTTCACCTCAACCATTCTGACAGTGCAAGAACATGTGCTTCAGTCTCTCCTGCTGCAGATGCACAAGGAACGGTAAGCCTGTCATAGATTCAGAGAGAAATGAATTTTAAACTGTTCTGATTATTTTCTTGGACTTAGATGCTCCATTTTCATTTCTTTGGTTTTTATAATATTTATTTCTGTCCTATTTTGATTTAATGTGATATAGTTTCTCTGAAAGTTGCATAGTAAAACTTGGTGATATAGTTTAAACCATAACCGTAATATTAAAATTGTTGTTGTTTTTGTTTTTTTACAATATTAATATCACAACAGGGGGAATGTAAGCAAACTTGAATTGTATCCCACAGTTATGCATTACATGAGAATTAACTCTTCATTTAGCTAATACTGTTCTGTTTAATTACAGCCTGCTCTGAATCATTAATTTTCTAGAACAAAACATCAGAAGATTATGTTACAACAATTATACTCAGCTAACTACACTGTAAATTTTCTATTATATCAAAACTGTTTGGTTAACCTCTTTCAAATTTTAAGATCTGTGTTCACCAACAAACAAACAGAGATATAATCTATTACCTATAGTCAAGAAGAAGTCTAAAGGTAAAAATACAAATTTCTATTCCCTTAGTAATATTGTAACATTGTAATATTGTAATATGCTACTCTTGAATTTGTTTACATATCTGCACATAGGGATCCTAACACTGTCCTCATCTTTTTTGAGAGGGAATTTTTAACAAAATAAATGAATACATTTATTAATTTATTTTTTGATATTCAGTTCTATACCCAGTCATATTACAGCAATATTTCTCTCTTCTATTTTCAGTCAAACTCAGTATTGCTTTTTTGAAAGTAACTGTGTTTTTTATAGTGTATATAGTAGCATCAGACAAGAAACAAGTGGTATAAGTGCCTTTGAAAAGACCTTTAGTGCGCTGATGGCAAAGGCCTCATCACACTACCATTACTTAATTGAACAAACAGACCAGCGTCATTTTATCCACATTTTATCCAGATTTATTGCTAGAATAGTTGTGTAAGCTCATTTTTAAGACATCAGTGTCAATGTTATGAAACAAGACTGAACAAGGAAACATAGAAGCACTTTTACTTTGAAAATTGCACTTTATTGCGGAAAATTCTGATTTTTTTAGGTTTGGTTGTACTCTTTTGGGGTTTGAAGGTCATTACAATTGCACAGTTCTTTTCATCTGACATTTCAACAGCCAAAAAATTACCAGGAATCCCTGTTTTCTTGGGTTTATTATCAACAGGGTAAAAAAAAAAAGTCTGAAACAACATTTAGACCATCGTGAACAACTTCCCACTGAATGAGGAAACTCCTTAAAGCTTTTCTATCAATTTTTTGAACATATTTTTGATTACTGCAGCAAGGAAGGGAGCATTACTAACTGACATACAGCAACCAAAAAAGCCGTTGCTGTCCATGTTTATCACTGTCAACTTGATAAATCATTATAGCTTTAGATCAGTTTTAAAGGCTTCACACAGAACAAAAGCTGCTTTTATAGAAATTTATTTCTGTGACATACAGTGTACGGCACTGCTGAAAGATGATGGTAAATAGGATGGAAAATGCTTCCAGAATAACGACTAGCAAGTAATGAAATGTTTAAGATTTGTGGCTGCAACATTTGACAGAGAACAGTTGCCCAGCTGTCAGCACAAGGTGGCAGGAGTTACCCACCTGACATCACACCCCAAACAGTAATACCCTCTATTTATGACCCTCTGCAGAAGGTATAGTGATTAGTAAAGTGATTAGCTTCACATATTGTTAATGTGGTACAGCCTTACACTTCAAATATTTGTGTTTTTGGTACTTTAGAGAATTTTATGCCTTTACAAACTGATTGATATTTTGTCAGTGATGATAGAGTCACAGGTTTTATTTGTTGACTTTATGTGGAGCTACTTAAAATGAATAAAGACACATTAATTTGAATGCACTTTGCTTTATTCTACAGAGTTACTTTGGAGACAAAGGTGACTACAACAAAGAAGATCCCAAAGGTCTTAGGTGGCCGTCTGTGAGTTTCACTCCTCATCTAGCCCTTTCTGTGATGAAGAATGATAAGAAAGTAAACAATGAAAGACAGATTAGTGACAGAGGACCAACAAGACTCAACATCTGTTACACAGAGTGGTACACTAGAACTAAATGCATGTCCTGGTTTTTGTGAAGTACTTGTTTTGAGACTGACATTTGCAAAATTTAAAAAAAAGAGAGAGCTAAATGGCAATGGTCTCTGCAAAGACACACGAAGTTAAGAGCAGTCTGCTCCTACAGCTTTATCTTTATGATGATATTAAAATACATATTAGCTTATAAGAGGAGCATTTCATTCACTGTGGAAGTATTAGCTTGCATACATGAGTGCAGCTTATGAGAGCTGTTATTTATCAATTTATATTATACTATCTATAACCTGCCTAGCTAAAGAGTTACAGCTAAGCTAAAAATTAGGCCAAAGCTAACCAACGTTTATCTGTAATGTTGATGAAGATAATATTTGACTCAAAAACACATTTAATTTATTTTCACATTTAAATTGCAAAACCAGCAAAATATCTAGCTTTACCTAACAAAGAAGAAACTTGACTGTTTACTGTTGCTGGTGGAGCTTAGGTTAGTGATACATTCAATTCACTTTTATTGATGTAGCACCAGTTCACAACAATAGTCGCCTCAAGACACTTACATTCAGCAAGTTAACTGAAAATAGATCAGAAAGCAACAGTGAGAGCTATGCTCAAAAATCTCAGAGGGTACTGATGAACATAAATTGCCCATAGTATTGCTTTGTCTATTGCTGTCCTTGAGTTAGGGATAATCTGGGCATTTTTTGGAAATGTGGTAAAAGCAGATGTCTCACCCTCAGTCCATCAAATGCAAGTTGACCTCAAGTCATCATTCTGTTATTTTGTGTTATATGATATTATCTGCTGTCCATCATATCAGTGCTTATCTCAAGAAAACTTTGTTGACATTTAACCTGATATTTTCAACCATGCTAACCAAAAAATTGCTTGTCTTTGCTTTGTCTTTTTCCTTCCACGACCTACAACATAAATATTTAGATTTAAGATTTATTTAGTTTTTTGAGGTTGTTTTTTTTAGTTGTTAAAGAGTTAATAGTGAATATTTTCAGTTGCAGAGAATATTGTAGGTGCTGCCATTGCATTACCTAACCAATAAGGCAGGGACTGAGGATAAATACATTTTTGAGGACACAATTACTGCACGGCAAACAGTTTGTGCAGATTGGAGACCTTTTCTGTTTTCTTTTTTTTTTTTTTTTTTAAATTTGCCTGCACCGGCAGCAGGACTATCTCTAATGACATCACAACATTAATTGGCTACGGCAGCTGTTGTCCCAGGTGTATCATGCAAATGTTGGTCTCAGAATAACAAGCATTTGGGAAAATGGATGAGTAGAACTAAATAATGCGCTGAACTTGAACTGTGTAGGATCATAACATTAGAACTGGGGTCAGGATTCCTTTATTGTGGCATGTTGGCTTGGACATATCATTTCAAAATGAACATGAGTGTTTAATTAGTAGGACTGGATGAATCTAAACAATGTAGCACTAAATATGAAAGCTGTGATGTTTTAAAAATCATATAAAGGGAAGCTTATCCAAATTTAAGGCTCAAGCTTTGTCTTTAATCCTTGAGCTGACTGATTCCACGCCTGAATTATGGTGATATAATGTTGTCTTCTTTTACACATTTTAGACATTGCTTTATTTATAAATAAATAGAAGTTAACAAAAGTATGGGTAAGTATACCAACACAGCCAATACATTTGCATGCTTCACTCACTGCATGAGAGGACCGATTAGTTACTGTCCAAAAGCTGGAACCTATATTAACAAAAATCAAGAGGTCTTTTTTTGAAACTACACATATGTTTTAGACAAACTGAATGGTAGGACATAGCTTAAAGCTGTCTATGAGCTGACAAAACATCAAATTGATGTAGTTATTATGGAAAAAAAATACCATTTACCATGATCTATCCTTGGTTTGTCTCTGCCCTTTGTTGCATTTGTGCATCCTCTTTTTCAGACTCATGTTCTGTCATATATTTTAATTTTTAACACAGTAATAAATGCATAAAATGTACACAAATATGCTTAAAACTAACCATTTATACATTCTGTAGCTGTCAGCTGAATTGTGAAGACGCTTTCCATGTTAGGAAAAAACTAACCAGCCGCTAACCTAAACTCCACTAAAAATCCCTAAAACTCCAAATAAAATGGATCTTTACAAACACTGGTCAGATGTATTTATTGTCTTTTAGAAAAACAATTCAATGAACTGCAGATACATACAGCAACTTGACTTTAAAGCAATTTGCATTACTATGAAGGTCATAGGATGGCACAAGAAGTGTTGGAAACTTGAGAAGCCTCTTACCTTTGACCCCACATCACGACTCTTGGCACGCAGCTTGTTGACCTGAGACTCAGCGATGTCAGCTCTCTCTTCAGCCTCGTCCAGCTCGTGCTGCAGTTTACGGAACTTGCTCAGATGAGTGTTGGCCTGCTCTTCCTACAGGACTCAGCAAGAACATAGACCACAATATTAAGAGACCTGGGGGGAGCTGTCTTTTCTTCAGGCCAAATGGTCTTAAAATACAGGCATCAACACAGCTGTAGCCAAAATGTTTGTGTAAAATGTAATAAGACATTTATTATAAAGATATGTTTTAAACTGTGATGACTTAAAATGCACTTTGAGTATTGATATTTGTTAGAGGAAGGTAAATTTAGATTAAAAGAAAGGGGAAAAAAAGTCCATGCACACAACTAAATTAGCAACAGCTTTTCAGGATTAAACTTACAGCTTCCTCTGCAGCTCTCTTGTAGGCTTTGACTTTGAGCTGAAGTTTGTCAACCAAATCCTGCAGACGCGCAATATTCTTGCGGTCCTCCTCAGTCTGTATAAATCATGGGGACAGGAAAGAGATTCACAGGATCAATGATGAACACTTTTTTCTATAAGCTTTGTAAAATTGCCTAAACATAAGGGAAATTATTTGGTAAGGGACATTTAATATTTCCTTTTTTTTGTTAATCTATGCATAAAGGGACAGGATAAGAGGACACCTATGAATAGTATATGCTGAAAATGCACATTTGCTTAACAGAAAGCAATGCCTGTTGCTTTCTGTTAAGCAACAGGCACGTAGCTGCCATTACTCAGATCACACAATTACATTCATGGTGTATTAAAATGTACTATAAACTTCCCCTGCTATTACTGCTATTGCCATCCTACTGCTGCTGAAAATGAAACACGGTAAAGGTAAAAATGTAAAGATATTAAATTCTTTGATAAATTCATACCCAGTACATGCTAATATTAAGGAAACTGGACTTAATTTACAATATTAACTGTTGCATTTTTGCATTCATGTAGAATTCACATTAATAATAACTGATTTAAGAAATTAACAATCTGAGTCAACTATCATAAATAAAGTATATCTAAAAGTCAAAAAAGTATGCATTGTGCATTGTAAAAAATCTATTTTTCTCCTGTTCATATTAATTGAAATTGCTCCTGCCACATACTGGAGCTTGTAAAAACTCAAACCTGAGATTTTCATGTTGCACAGTGGATAAATACTGCACATCCCTCAGTGAAAGGGGTCTAATATCACCAGTTATGTATAGGGTATGTTAAGGGTTAAAAAAAAAATCACCTGATATGTGAGCTCCTTAATGCGTCTCTCATATTTACGGATTCCCTTCACTGCTTCACTGCTCTTCTTCTGCTCCGACTCCACCTCATTCTCAAGCTCCCTCACCTGAAAGCATCAGAAAATCATTTTCTGCAAACACTGGTCCACAACAAAGTTCAAAGCTCCATTCATCAATGATTTTAAACGTTTATTAAAATAAATGAAATGTAAAAAGCCACATGAAGTGACAGAAAGTAGTCAAAGTAATACATTGAAAAAGGCCCAGATAATTTGAAAGGCCACTGATTTGTCACATTTGTGTTCTGGTGATTCTTACCCTGGCCTCGAGCTTCTGCACCTGCTTCTTTCCTCCCTTCATGGCGATCTGTTCAGCTTCATCCAGGCGGTGTTGCAGGTCTTTGATGGTTTGCTCCATATTCTTCTTCATCCGCTCCAGATGAGCACTGGTGTCCTGCTCTTTCTTCAGCTCCTCTGCCATCATGGCAGCATCAGTAATGGCCTTCTTGGCCTTTTCCTCGGCATTCCTGCACTCCTGCACTGCTTCCTCCACTTCAGTCTGGAGCTGAGATGTATCAGCCTCCAGCTTCTTCTTCTGGTTTATCAAACTTGTGTTCTGTATATTTTGGGGGTATGTGATTTAAGAATGTGAGAAAAAGTGTCTAACTGCACTTTAGAAATAGCAGTGCTTTGAAAACTTTGCATCTACAAAGGCAGTGAATCATCTCTGATGGTTGCAGTAAACAGATCTCACCTGTGAGTGCAGTAGCTGCACCCTCTCACTAACATCCAGCAGTTCTTGCTCAGCAAGTTTGCGACTTCTCTCAGTTTGCTCCAGAGCAGCCCTCAGTTCCTCCAGTTCAGCCTGAAGGAGGTTGTTGCGTCTCTCAACAATGGCAATGTTCTCTTTAAGATCATCATTGGCCCGAACAGACTCATCCAGCTGAATCTGGCAATCCTTAATGAGATCACAACACCCACATTAGCATAGATACCCAATTTAAATCTGAAATCTTAGAAACTTTTTCATTTTCTAGTTTACCTTCAGATGCGCATGAACAGACTTCAGTTGTTTCTGGGCCTCGGCCGCCTGCCTGTTGGCCTGGCTTAACTGGATCTCCATCTCATTCAGGTCTCCCTCCATTTTCTTCTTCAGACGCAGTGCCTCATTCCTGCTGCGACACTCAGCTTCAAGAGAGCTCTGCAGGGTGTCGATCGTCCTCTGCAGGTTTCTCTTGCACTGCTCCATCTCTTCATCTTTCTCAGCCAGTTTGCGTTCAATGTCGGCTTTAATTTGGTTGAACTCAAGCTGGGCTCGTAGAATCTTACCCTCTTCATGCTCAAGTGAGGCCTGGTGGACAAGAGTGTACAGAATTATACATAATAACAGACAGTTTTACTTAAAAGTGCCTTATTCATCAACAAGAGTCTGTACCTCAGCTTCCTCAAGAGCAGACTGGATCTCACTCTTCTCCTGTTCCAGTTGTTTCCTTAATTTCTCCAGTTCATGGATGCTTTTGCCACTCTCACCAAGTTGCTCAGTGAGGTCAGAAATCTCCTCTGCGGGATGCCAAGCAGTGTGAGTAGGATGGCTAATATATAAATAATATAATATAAATAATATAAATAATAATATATTTAATATATAAAGTGTGTCTACAGGATCCTGTGCACAAACCCTGCCAGCAGATCTTACCCTGTAAATTCTTATTCTCTCTCTTCATGGTCTCCAGATGATCCAGAGCCTCCTCATATGAGTTCTTCAGTTTGAAAAGCTCAGTGCTCAGAGCCCTTGCTTCCTTCTGGGAGCTCTCCAGCTCACACTGAGACTCCTCATACTTCTGCTTCCACTCAGAAAGAACCTGCAGTGTAAGAAAGAACAGCAATAACTCTACATGTGCCAGGTGGATGGAGAAAGGACTACAACCTTGGAGAATTTACCTTATATGAAATATTGAAAATAGTGCTTAAGGTTGGAGAGCATATATAACATTCACATTAACTCTTAACAGATTTGCTCAGTAGGTGTCACTCCACTCTCCCTTCTGAAAACCACTATGCATCTTTCACAGATTTTTAAAACTACCGCATTGTGTACTATGTAAACTACCAATGTTTATATTCTTCTAGCTGTGGCTTAAATAGCCCCTCTTAAGGACCTAATATTTTTTCTAGTCCAAGGGTTCAGTTTCCACTTAGCCAAATTGATACTTTTGGTGATCACAAACATTTCAGTGTATTTCACCTTATCAAAGTTTCTTTGCTTCTTGTCCAGAGCAGCAGCAGCAGCATTAGACCTCTCTACATCCACCATGAGATCTTCAATCTCATTCTGCAGTCTGTGTTTGGTCTTCTCCAGAGAGGAACATTTAGCATTCACTGCTTCAACAGCCTCCTCAGCCTCCTGCAGACGCTGAGTCAGCTTTTTCCTTAAGAAATCAGCATTCAGAACCATTTAAAATCCTGCGGTTGTGTGTTGGAAAGCTAAACTGTAAGTTCAGATGCTAAGACTGGCTGCTCAGTCATCTAACAGACAAACTTTTTGTTCGTCTTACATTTTAGTAGGAACATAATACAAACAAAAAGCTGATCTGATAGACGAAGTGAAATGTCTCTTTAGGAATTACATAATAATGCATGGATTTAAATCTCAGACTGTCTTACTTTGCCTCTTCCAGTTCCTCAGTCCTCTGGATGGCATCAGTTTCATACTTGGTTCTCCACTGAGCCACCTCAGAGTTGGCCTTGGACATGCTGCGCTGCAGTTCAGCTTTGGCCTCCTGCTCCTCCTCATACTGCTCCCTGAGCAGGTCACAGTCATGGCGAGCAGACTGCACTGCATGGGCCAAGGCACTCTTTGCCTGTTAAAGCACATTTATATGAATGGGTGACACTTGTTTTAGGAAGTAATTGTCTGGTGCTATCAGTAGGCTCTGAAACTTCCTTTCACCTTAGTCTCCTCTTCCAGCTGTCTCTTTAGGTCTTCAATCTGTTGAGTGTAGGACATTTTTCCTCTTGTTAGTTGAGACACCAGTGAATCTTTCTCCTCCAATTGCCTCGAGAGCTCACCTAGTATTATGATAAATGTAGGTTGTTATTGTCTAGACCCAAACAACTTTGTATTGCCAACGCAAATACAAAAGTTGTAAACACTTTTATACCCGGGAAATGTTTGCATCAAACACACCAACTAGATATCAGTTTGTAATAAAGCAAAGATATACCATTTTCTGTTTGAAGTTTTGCTTTCTGCATGTTGAAGTCACTGATGCAGCGTTGAGCCTCTTCAAACTTTGTCTTGTATTCGTTCATTTGGTCTTCCAGAGTCCTGCATGTTTTCTCTAGAGTAGTCTGA
Source organism: Paratilapia polleni (assembly GCA_015106735.1). Classification (NCBI taxonomy): domain Eukaryota; kingdom Metazoa; phylum Chordata; class Actinopteri; order Cichliformes; family Cichlidae; genus Paratilapia; species Paratilapia polleni. Next base: position 6,187 of record VUQI01063102.1, on the reverse strand, counting down.
GATTCAGTCACATTAAAGTAAAAGTGTTCAATATGCATGTATTACCCCAAACACTGAGATATCTGTGCTATGTGAACATTGGAAAAAATGTACAGAATACTGCAAGTTTAGCAAACCTTTGTCTTCACAATATGTTCCATATTGGAGACCACATCATCCAGTTCCAGTCTGAGCTCACTCTTCTCCTTCTCCAGTTTCTGCTTGACTCTCTGCAGGTTGTCAAGCTGCTCTCCCAGGTCAGCAACGCTGTCGGCTTGTTTCTTCCTGAGTGTGGCAGCGGTGGCTTCATGTTGCAGGGTGGCCTCTTCGAGGTCTCTGCGCAGTTTCTGGAACTCTGCCTCCCTCTTCTTATTCATCTCAATCTGGGCAGCCGTTGCTCCTCCAGCCTCCTCCAGCCTCTCACTGATCTCCTCCAGCTCTCTGGCCAGGTCTGCTCTCTGCTTCTCCACCTTGGCTCGGGCAGCTCGCTCTGCTTCAAGCTCTTCCTCCAGCTCCTCAATGCGGGCCTGTTAAGCCAGAATTATTGTTACAGTCTTTGTTTACTGTTAAATGTTAAATCCGTTTTGAAGCATTACATATTAACAATTGGTTACCTGAAGCTCTTTCAGTTTCTTTTGAAGCTGAATGGCAATGGCCTGCTCATCCTCAATTTTATTATTAAGCTGACTGAGCTCAAAGTCTTTCCTGTGGGGAAGTATTAAGGGTTAGATCACCTGGTTATACCACTACCTGTATCTCTAGAGGTTTTCTGTGATCTATGTGGAACTATTAAGAGATGATTGTGCTTGCTTTTTTAGATGCTCTTCAAGTTGCTGCTTATCATTCTCAAGGTCCATTAGACTCTCTTGGGTCAGTTTCAGGTCTCCTTCCAGCTTTCTCTTTGCTCTTTCAAGATCCATCCTAACCTTCTTTTCTTGTTCCAGAGAACCCTCAAGCTGGACATTATTAGAAAAGGAGCAAATTAGTTTCTGCACGATACAAACAAAATCGATTGATCATCAAAAGATAAGGTGGATAAGTTCATTTAAATTCTTACATCATCCACTTGCTGCTCCAGCTTAGCCTTGGCCTTGGTCAGAGAGTTGACTTTGTCTTCCTCGCTCTGCAGGTCGTCCAGTGTTTGCTGATGAGCTTCCTGTAGGGCTTTTTTTTCCTTGGTGAGCTTGGCAATAATCTCATCCAGAGCAGCCATCTCCTCAACTAGATTCTTTACCTGTTGCAAGTAAATGATAGGTGTTACAAATCCTGTGTACAGGTTAGAAACATGGCTCTTGTTCATGCACTTGTTATCAGAAATAGAAATAGCAAATAGTGTCATACCTTGTTCTCAGTGGCATGCTTCTCTTTCTCCACTTTAGCTAGAGTTAACTCTAAGTCATCAATGTCCTTCTTTAACTCAGAGCACTCATCCTCCAGTTTTCTTTTCTTAGCAGTCAGTTCAGCATTCATCTCCTCCTCATCCTCCAGTCTCTCAGTTAGCTCTTTGGCTTTTGCTTCCATCTGAATTTTGTGTTTGATCAGCCCCTCACATCTTTCCTCAGCATCTGCAAGATTATCTTGCTCCTAAATGGTCAGTATTTTGATAACTTCATTAGCATGTAAGATACAATATCAGTGGTATAATGAATATTGTGATTAGACTTACAGCCTGGACTTGGAGCTGCAGGTCATTCTTCTCTTGGAGAAGAGTGACCATTTTCTCTTCAAGTTCCTTTCTGCGAGCTTCAGACTTTGCATAAGCTTCTTTGAGCTTCAGGAATTCTTCCTTCATGTTGGCCATCTCCTTTTCTGCCTCAGCAGATCTCAGCAGAGGTTTGATCTTGAAGAAAAGCTTCATCCAGGGCCAATTCTTGACCCCCATGAAGGCACGGATGTTCCACTGGATCACAAGAAGTGCATCCCTGTCAATTACCAATCGCGTTATTACTGTCAAACTCATTATGATGAATAATTAATGTTTTCTTGGTTCCAGTTATTTCATATTTTTGTTTTTCTGACCTCCTTTCAACAATCTTCTGGAATTCCACTCTAGCAAGCAGACCTCTTGATCGTGCCTGGATTCCAGTGATGATGAGTGATAAACGGTCATCTCTCATCTCTTCAAGTTGACCAAGAAGACCAGCTTTAAAGAACACCTGTAAGAAGCATGAGCAGCATTAGTGCTTGTTCTTTAGGGCAATGTAGCTATGAAACAGGACTTTACATTTGTAAGAAAAAACTGTTATTTCTCTTGTAGAGTTGGACTCCTTGGGACTTAAAAATCATTAAATCTATCTAGCTAGTTACTGTTTATCTGTAGTGTGATATATATATAAAATATATACATTTGAAGAGATGCACAAAAAGATGTGCTTCTGAGGTTTTTGGTTTTTTTTGTTTTTTGATTACCTTAGTGTGACCAAACTTGTATTGGTTATGATCAATATCCAAAGACCCAAGAAGTTTCTCAGCTCCCTTCCTGCTGTCAATGAACTGGCCTTCAGGGATGGCAGCAGGATTCAGGATGCGATATCTGTAGAATCATGAGTAAAAATGTGTATGAGCTTAGCATTATAATTTTAAATGAATCATATAATATGTGACCTTTTTTATTATTAAACATCATTTAACCTGGGAAGACCTTGAAATTAAAATTTATTTTTGAAAGGAGACATGGCTAAGTAGTGAAATAATATAATACCTCTGCTTGAAATCTCCATAGAGGATCCTGTTGGGGAAGCCCTTTCTGCAGATCCTGATGCCTTCCAGCACACCGTTACAGCGCAGCTGGTGCATCACCAGAGGGTTCTCCATGG